>LR140832.1:0-14751 GCA_900659605.1 Tisbe holothuriae | reverse complement strand
AATGTCTTGCCATATTGAAAGAAAGTAGACTCCATGAACCAGGCCCATTTTTCCTATGAAGAAATTTCTCCCTGAAAACATAGGAACAAAATTTAGGGTCCTGTTATGATGGACTTTTTTGCTAGACATGTGTGTGTAACTGTTAAGCTAAGGGTATTATTTAGGCAATAGAAGATAGGCTTAATATATGCTAAAGATGCAAATGTCAAAATTAGAACCAAAATGGCTCTTATGTGTCAAAACTTTGGAAATTTAGTGCTAATTCATCATTTTTAATCAAAAAATGCCATCTGGTTTGATTAAAATTATGTTATATTACATTGTCATGAATGGCATTTATGTAGTGATTTTGTACTATAAACTATATATGGCCACATAGCAAAAAAGGCCATCATCACAGGACCCTGAAATGGTGTCCATCGTAAAAAGCGGTAAATTTTACCATAGAAAAGTTATGTTTGGTTTATGGAGTCTACTTTGTTTCGATATGGCAAGATAATTGTATTGTGATACATATGTTCTTAAATATTTCTTATGCAGCTTGGCATTCGTGTTTTTATGAGTACGCACCAATACTTTCAATACAAAGTACTTTGATTAAGCATCGCAAAATTGTTGGGACTTTTTGCGGTATTCGTTTCCCAAGAATGGCATGCACCTTATAGTTGGCTTGTGAATGTAACTTTTTAATAACGAACCAATAATATAATCCCATAACTAACGAACGTAGAACATAACGAAGCACCCATATACGCGTATATTCATATTCCGTGCCTTGTCATCGAGGTTCCGTGACCTCATGTGCAAAACTTCCGCGTCTTTGGCGGGCAATTTTTCCCCAACTTTTTCAAAAGCAAAAGACAGGGAAAGAGAAGGGGAACGAGATGGAACTTACGGATCTACAACAATGCGTCCTTAATACAACATTTTGACTTAATTTACCCCCATATCATGTGTTTAACTGTTAACTTAGTCACAATAATGTAGATATATGAATGAATTAGATGCACCATATTACCGTTTTAATGCAATGTTAATACCTATTATAGAACCCCTTTCCATTGCCAATGTCTCCCCTTCCGTTCTTTTTTGGCGCTTTTCTCCGATTCTCTTCTGTTTCTCCTCTCAGTTCAGCAACCTCAGCTTCCCAATCAAGTCTAAACTTGCCGAATCGTGAGAAAAAGACCTTTTTTAGGCCATTCCATCCGCATTTGAAGCACCTAAAACACAACCACCACGATGTTTGAAGCCCGCCTCGTCCAGGGAAACCTTCTCAAGAAGGTTCTCGAGTCCCTCAAGGATCTGCTGACTGAGGCGACCTGGGACTGCGCCGACACGGGCATCCAGCTCCAGGCCATGGACAACTCCCACGTCTCCCTCGTCTCAGTCTCCCTCAGGGCGGACGGCTTCGACAAATTCCGCTGCGACCGCCAGCTGTCCATGGGCATGAACCTGGGCTCCATGTCCAAGATCCTCCGCTGCGCAGCCAACGACGACATCATCACGGTCAAGGCACAGGACGCGGCCGACACCGTCACATTCATGTTCGAGTCGCCCAACGCCGAGAAGGTGGCCGATTACGAGATGAAGCTCATGAACCTGGACCAGGAGCATCTGGGCATCCCGGAGACGGACTACGCGGCAATCATCAAGCTGCCCGCTGGCGAGTTCCAGCGCATTATCAAGGATCTGTCCCAGTTTGGCGAGTCCGTGGTCATCTCATGCACCAAGGAGGGTGTCAAGTTCAGCGCTGCCGGCGACATCGGCATGGGCAACATCAAGCTTGCCCAGACTGCCAATGTGGACAAGGAGGACGAGGCCGTGAGCATTGACATGCAGGAGCCCGTCTCGCTCACCTTTGCATGCCGCTATCTCAACATGTTCACCAAGGCGAGCTGTCTGGCCCCGCAGGTCACGCTCTCCATGAGCCCCGAGGTGCCCCTCGTGGTCGAGTACAAGATTGGGGACATTGGTCACATCAGGTACTACCTCGCGCCCAAGATTGAGGATGACGACAACTAAGAAGACTCGACTAAACACAAGCCTCAAATAATAAAAACTTAGGTCATACAGTATTTTCTTCCTCAAAGGCATTCTTAAAGGTGTGAAAATGTTGCCGCCGCTGCTGTTAACCTTCAAATAATGGAATCGTATATGACGACAAGTTCCTTTAATGATTGTTTGCTCTTGCTGTGGTAACGACAAATAAAATGCGCTATTTTACATTAAACATAACCGGCATTATTGAGGTGTTACTTTGGCAGAAAATATTATTCAAAAAAAAATATTATTCAAAGGCTAGACTGCATTTTTGCACCTCGATCGAGGATCGACAAATCATTGAAAGCTTGTTGCTTAGTCCTTGTCCAGTTTTATACGCAGGTTCCATAAATTTTTGCACGCTTTTTCAAAAAAAAATGATCACGCGTTGTTGGCCGGCTCTCTTTGCTAAAATATCCAAATTGGCACTTTCTACAGCTCTTTTAGAGCAGTATCAGACTTGAAGAACAAGTCTGTGAGCAGTATGTGAATTCAGGTATGTATGTACGTGGAACTCGGGAGGAGCGGAACAAACACTCTTTTGAAAGTCCAAAAGTCATACTTGGAGGCAAAATATCCATATAGTTTACTTCAGTGAAGTTGGAAAACAGATTTGTTTTTTATATGTCACAGAAATGAGATATCGTCATTCCTGGTTTAGGGTTAGAAATCAGCCGGTATGTAGCGTTAATGTACTAAGCTATCTGGTGATTAAGCTCTAGTATGGTACACATTAGCATAAAATTTTATAAAGCCAACTACCCCTAATTTGGGGTGTTCTAAAACTTCTTTGAAGTAACCTTTTTGATATTTTGGACCCCAGTATGACTTTTACAATTCCAGTGTGGATTATAAACATTTGTGGCCCACGTTGTCGGTTCCAAATCCAAGCTAGACCCACTGATACAAGCTTGAAAAAAGGATCTTAAACCTACATAAATCGAGTCAATCTTGTCATGTTTATGAGATGCTGAACATTAAAATTATTTTACTCTTATTGCTAAATGGGACCTGGATTCGGATCCGAAAATCTGCAAAAGTCTCTTCAGTACTATGATATTGAAAACTCGGCAGTTCTTGTCCTTATAGGCCCCTGTATGACCTTATCTTTTTGCAGCCTTTTTGTTCGAGAAATATTTATCTACGTAAGGCATTGCCCTGACTCAACCCTTGACACTTGCATGCCAACCAGAGTCTATTCGACGTATTATTTGCCCTCTTCTGACATCAAACGATGACTCGCTCCCATAGGATTAAGGTGTGATTAAAACTAAAAATGGGCCGCGATTTCCGAACATTGCCTCAGTTCATTGCAGCATATCCTTTGAATAATAAGCCCTGTTTTTCCTCATATATTTAACTAAAATGGTGTCAAAGAACACAAAGAACATCATCGCAGGCGTGGTTGCCGTCGCCGTCATCCTGGCCATCGTCATCCCGTGCGCCGTCCTCATACCAAAGAATAAAAAGAAAGATGATTCTACAACAACGACAACAACGACAACGACAACATCAACGATCCCCATAGATGAGCAAGCTGTCCAAGTCCTGGATGAGATGGACACCCAGCTCAAGTACTTGAACATCCGGTTGCAGAAGAAGATTGTGGACTTTGAAAGCGACATGACAACGACGACTACAGAGGTTGTGAACGGGGTTGAGACGACTACAATGCTTCTGGAGCTTGAGACGACTACAGAGGTTATTCGAGCTAGAGAAGTGGATAATGAAACGTCAGAGTTTGAGCTGTTTAACAATGAGACGCGTATGGTGCTGTCGCACATCTCAGAGATTCTTGACAGGATTGAGTCTTCCTCTGGCTATGTCAATGTTAGTGTTGTACAAGAGCTGGAAGATCAGCTAGAGATGATTATTGGGCTGGAGACTGATCTGGAGACCATTGAGTTGGAGTCCTATGAGGATCTGATACTGGCAAAGGAGTTGAAGGTAGAGATTGAGGGGCAGCAAGTGGAGATTGAGCAGACTGTGGTCACGATTGAAGATGCCTTTGAACCAACAACAACTACTGAAGAGCCCACCACAACAGAGACACCCATAAACAATCAAGCCATTGAACTTCTTGATGAAATCAACATTCAGCTATCGTTTATTAACTTTAGACTGTCAATGAATCTTTATGATTATGAAAACAGTCTGCATACAACTACTGTGCCTACAACAACAGATGTGGTTGGAATGGATACAACTACACAAATTATTGATCTTGTGACTACAACTGAAGTTGATGGTGTTGCTTCTACCACTGAAGAAGCAGAAGCTGCTACCACTGAAGAGCAAACTACTACCACTGAAGAGCAAACTACTACCACTGAAGAAGAAGCTACTACTACCACTGAAGAGCAGCCTACTGAGGAAGCCACCACAGCAGCAAATGATCGTTCCATGGACAGTGAATCTTCAGACTTTGAAGCATTCCATAATGCAACCCTGATTGTCCTCGACAACATTTCTGACCTCCTGGACCTCATTGAATCCAACTCCGGATTGGTCAATAACTCAATTATTGATGATCTGACAACCCAACTGGATGCTCTGATGGATCTGGAGGAGTCTTTGAGGGATATTGATCTTGAATCCGATGATGATGTTGCACTAGCTCAGGATCTAAAGGCTGATATCCAACAAGAGAAGGCTGAAGTTGAGGAGACTATTGTGATCATTGAAGAAGCTTACAAAGCAACAACAACCACACCATCGCCTACAACAACAGAAGCTGTTGGTGTTGACACAACCACTATGGTGGTTGCTGTTGAGACTACAACAGAGGTCCAAGGTGTGGAGACGACCTCATCAGCTGTAAATGTTGACTCTACCACAGGTGATGACATCACCACTATTGCTGACACCTCTACTGAAGTGGAAGGAGTTGATACTACGACTTTGGTGATTGCAGTTGAGACTACTACAGAGGTTCAAGGTGTGGAGACGACCTCATCAGCGGTTGATGTTGATGCTAGCACTACTGCTGAGAGTACAACTGATGTGGAAGAAGTGGATACTACAACCATGATAGTTTGTGTTGAAACAACAACAAACTCAGAAGAGGTTGAATCAACCACTCACTCAGCTACTACAACTGAAGCAGCCACTACAACTGAAGCAGCCACAACTACTGAGACAGCCACAACTACTGAAGAGCTTGACACAACTACAATCCCAGAGTCTACAACCGATGTCGACGAAGTGGTGACAACAACAATGTTGGTTGACTTGGAAACTACTGCAGAAGTCATTACAGCTGAGACTTGAGCAGCATAAATAAACTCAGCTTTGTTAACTCTAGACATCCAGTATTAAGATCCGAATATATAAATGTCTCATCGTCTTACACATTGAACTTCCCATTCATTTAGAATTCTTATCGTGATGCCCTCTACTCATAACATTATTCCTCAGCTGCTGCTACTACTCCTTCTTGGAGGCCCCCTTTTGCATTTGTTATTCATTAGATTTTCGCAATCAGTTTCTATCAAATATTTCCTCTCAGCTGACTCTACATCCCCTGTGCATTAAACATTCCGCGGATATATCGATCGCCAGTATGAATTAAGCCCACAGACTCTCAGCCTACCGTTGAGAAATTTCTTGCGCATATAGTGACCGTAGTAGCATTTTGCGCGCATGGTAGATGCGTACAGCGCCAGGTCAACCCTAGGAGCAGACGCCCATTCACTTTGGGGGCTGTCGAAATACCGGGACCTCTCTTCCTCCAAGGCACGAAACTTCAAAAGGTCCCCTGCTTTATATATCCTTGCGCAGACAGGAAAAGGAACTTGCGCGCGTACACTTAGCATCGCGCTCGTCGTCTAGATTTTACCACGAGAAAATGGTTTCATTGTAGAGTTGCAAGTGCCGGAATCGATATCAAGACATTTGACAGTGGTGTGTACCGTTAGTGATAATTAGTTTGCACAGTGGTTTCAGAATGAATATGTTAAGTGTTGTTGTGATGGTGTTGGCACTGTTGGTTCCATTGGATGGTCAGGTGCGGGGTCGGCAGTACAGAAGACAGGAGACGGAAAAGCAAAAGAAAGGTAAAATAATTAAAACAGAACATAATTTAGCTATTAAGCTTGTTTGAAAGGTATGTTTAAGGCTCCATTTGTATCTGGGGAAGAAATCAAAATACTGGCATAACCGGTTTTTATGCAGCTGAAACTGCAAGTGACGCATTTTAAATGGAATAATTAGAACGGTCAGTTTTCCCCTGCTTTATTTTGCACTTCCAGTCAAAAAGTGCATTTCCGCATTTGCATACAAAGAAAGAAAGTGAAGCCATAAAATTGTTTTAAAATTTTCTTTACATTATTTGGAAATAGAACAATTTCAAACCCCAAATTATTATGACCCCACTGCATGCCCAGAAGGCTTCCAAATAAGAATAGCATCTTTTATTGTTGCATGTATTATTACCACTATTTAATATAACCTTGAATGCCTCAAGGCACATTTTACGATTTCTACTCCCGATTTATTCATGAACATATCTTTTGTGTTGTCGTCAAAGTCGTGTAAAAAAGGCCTTTTCAGATTGCTCCCGATTTTATTCCGAATAAACTTCATTGTGTTGAAGAAAGGAAATATTGAGACCGCAAAATGGCGAAGAATTGCTATTGTAGGGATGCCATTCTCTTAATAAAAGGGGAGTGCGTATTTGTATGGATTTGGAATAATTTTGCACTACTTTCACCTTGGAATTATTTTGTCATGGATTAACTTTGTCCTTGCCCAGGAATAGTTTGGATTGGAATAATTTTGTCAAAGTAGTAGGTCTGGATTTATTTTGTCAGATTGTTGCTCAGCAGTTGTCGGTTGTCCCACTCTTTTACTTCATATTTTAGGAAATTAATATGAATTTGATCAATTTTCTGAATCCAATTCAGGTGTGGATAAACTTCTAAAGTTTTGGTGTTTCTTCCTGCTTGCCCATCTCACACACTCCAATGATAGAGCCTAGTCATTGCACAGTATTGTATATAGTGGTCCTAGTTCTGGCCCTGTGCATTGTTAAATTATGCCAGGGAAATCATATAACAACGCCCTGAGGACAGGGTGCTTGACCATATATATACTACAGGCATAGAACTAGACAAGTACAGGGGTTGGAAGCAAATTTGTGAGCAATGTTTTTGATCATTTAATTTCACTATTTTACTAACAAACACCATCTGCTTTTTGCAGGGCTTGTTGATACTTTACTTGGCTGCAACTTTTGTTAAAGTAACATTTATCGCAGATCCTCTAATATGAAATTAAAGGAAATTCGAGGGGGAAAAGATTTAAGGCTTTTGTTCATTGGTATAACCGGTGGGCGGAAAAAATGGGCTTAAATGACATTGGAAATTGTCTAATGTTGCATGGTTTGGATGTTATCACCAACTATGATTTCAGTGCATATGCACCCAGGCAGAATCACATGCAGACATACAATTGTATTCTACAAGGTAAGTTAATGTCTATAAATAGTAACAAGCAAAAATCATATTGGTTTGATAATAGCCAAGTCTAAGAGTTGTCAAAAGGGAGACAAAATTATTCCAGATGCCAGTGACAAAATAAATCCATACCCAAGGAGAGAACAAAATTATTCCAAAACAAAATTAATCCAAGTCACAATTAATCCATTTTCAAATCAGTGCAAAATTGTTCCAAAACAATACAGGTATAGGCATTCAATAAAAGGTGTTATTTGGGTCAAATGGCAACCCTGATTCGGTGCTTCTGGTCTGTCACATAGTAAGGATGCCATTTTCTTGAAATATAAGCGTTTTGGTCGTTGTATTAGGGTCAAATGTCAACCCTGATTCAATGCTTCTGGCCGTCATCGTGTGCTGTTGGTTTTCTTCCATTCATATCCAATCATGAAAGAAATGCCGGAAGTCTTTTAAAGAATATCCATTTTACACTTTTTTTGCGATTACAAGAAATGGCAACTTTAACTTCCTCAACAAAGTGACAATAAATAACGCTCCCATTCAAAAAAATCCGTTTATAGGAAACAGCGTGAACAACATAATTTACACCATGACCACTTCCTTTTAAGAATCACCGGCATATTATGATGAAGACAATCTGTGCAGCTCAATGGTCTGACCTCGAAACAGAGTGACTTAATGTTATTATTATGACTCTTTTTCTTGTACACGTCATGCTGATCGTCGATTTATAATTAGAGCAAACACAGGGTTTGTTTTGTCCACTTTGAAGGACATTTCAAGCATTCTTTCTTCTTCTTCCGTCGATGGAGATTGCCCTTGAGCTGAAGAAAAAGAAGTCTTATGATGATTATTAGAGCAAGGGTGTGTGTTGGTATGTGAAGAACACTAAGAACCATCCTTGGTCCTGTGTTACATTACAAGGTGGTATTTAAATATGAGTTAGTGGAGTCTTAATTTCATATGTAGAGCATTAAGCACCAACAACTCCTTTTCTCTCATGTTAAATTGTACAGGGTGAGTTATAAATAAGTTGGAACCATTGTACAGAGAAGTGTTTTAAATGCACTGCACTATATGTTTGAAAGGCAACCATAAACAGCAGATATAGAAAACCTACATTTAGGCACCTTTGTTTCAAATCCACCCTGTAAAAGACCTTCATAACTGATATCACATTACATTGGGTCCATTAAAGCGATTCCAAGGTATCATCACATCATCAATATTGTACGTTTTCTTCCCCCGCTTGCAGCTGTTTTAAACCTTCATTACAGCTATTATCTCTTCTCCCGATCCGAGTGAAGAATAAATTATCTACTAATTCTGAATAAGGATCTAATGAGATACAGTATTGCCCAAAATGGGACCATTCTCTCTAGCTCTCTGTGTGAAAATTGATAGGCTCTTCTCTCTATATATCATCAAGGAATATAGATCTGAAGGTCAAGGTTTCCAAAACATCAACTCATCATCATACATTCCTTAATTCACTGACGTCTTACTTCCTGAAATTGAAAATGTAATAATGAGGTATTTTTTTTGTTCGACCTCACAGCATGACGTGAGATTGAGTCAATATAATAATTGGAGGAAAATAAGGAAGCCGAATCAATCACGAATCAAGGTCGAGACATGATCCATGAAATGGGTAAAGCCGTAATGTAACTTAAATAATGCCTTCCTGTATAAATGTGTTCCAATATAACCCACAGTTCTACTACACGACATGTTTGGAATATTAACCGCATTTCAACAGTTCAATATTAAAACACATTCCAAGAATTTACCAATTACTCCGCATTAAGAGTATATTTATACACGTTTATGTAATTATTGAACAGCTAATTAGCTGAGTAATCAATATTTGTATTTAAACTGTACTCATAATAAAGCTTAAGACTCATTTAAAGATGGCTAGCAAAATCCTGAATGATTGTGTTTTGTTATTGTGCGGCAGATTTATGAGTATCAACATTCTTAGAGCATGGCTACACAACATATAACACTAAATCCATTGTAACTTTCTTTGTTGGTATGGTATGTTTATTGGCGCTCTTAAACAGTCAGTTATGATGAGCACTGAAACTCGCATCTTTATCACACATTTCGCACACGCATACCCACGAATTTAGTAACTTTTTAAACGGTAAAAACGCGATGCTCTTTTACCCCTTTTTGCGTGCACTTTACCAGGACGACGAAGAAGAAGACCCAAAAATGGGACCTTGAACTCTAAAAAGAGACGCGAAAAGGGTAAAGTTTTCGTAGTGCACAAGTGAAAATTGCGGTTGTTTCGCATCCTCTGCAGACATTGTTTGCTCTTTTCTACGATTCATAACTTGTGCAAGGTCTCAAAAATGCTTTAAAATGAACAATTCAGATATTCAATCGTGAGCGAATCTCACGAGATAACCGTGCAATAACTGCTCACGACTGCTGACCCATTCATAGCTCATGTTCTGACCAGAAATTGTAATAAAATAGCTAAGCAGGCATAAAGTCAAGAAAATATGTACGGTAAAGCGCTAAGCTTTTTAAAAAAGTATTCATTTATTTTTCATTACATGGAATTTGTTGTAAAACTTGTAATGTTTAAAAAAGGGGACCCGTTAAACTACAGTTAAAGTGATATTTTGATAAATTGTAACTATAAATGACTTTTGTAATCATCACTTGCATGCAAGGGCCTCTAACTAATGCGTACATGTAATCTGTTAGATGATTACTTTATAGACCTGGGAGAATTCAGTATTTTCAAATGTAATTCCATAGAGTAATCTTATTTTTCAGACAACCAACACCTTCAGTACCTCCTTCAGCGGTTAATCGGCTCCTCAGAGGTCAACCGTCAGACTGAGCGGCAAGCAGCTGAGCAGAGGATATTTGCAGACAACGGGGCTTCGGTGGTGTACCCAGCTGAGGCGCTGGAGAACCCGATCCAGAGGTATCTCGATGAGGCAAAGGAGCAAATCGATGTTATTAACTTTAGACGGCCAAGGTAAGAACATATATAAGGGCGTTAAAATATATTAATCTCTTCTTTTGACAGTGAATTGAAAGTCTGAAACAGCACTTTAATTTAGATAACACATTCTCATATGCGCAAATTTACGCAAAATTACCTTCTACGTAGAAATGGCTGAAATGCTGTCCATAGCTTTTTTTCATGCATTATAGATAGTCATCTTATTACAATTGAAATATGCATTCAAATATGGTAAAAACGGTTATTTCCCTTCCATATCAAGACAATGTTGAGCTAGAAATTCAATTTGTGCCGCCACCCTTTTCAAAAGGCACTTTTTAGTGGCAGTTCAGCTGAGGTCTATTCAATGCAGATTTGGCACGGGCTTTTAAAAACCAGACCCTTGTTGGGACTACAAGTTGGACTTTAACAGGCTTAATATCTTCTCAGGGGGTCAAAAGCCTCCTTTGATAGAGTGTAAAGAATAACTTTATGATGAACGAGCCTAATTCTCTTGTTTAACCTCGCTGATTATATCAGGCTCGCAATTACAACGCTCGTTAAACGGCCTTCTATTCCCTTTTAATATTATTATAGGCGGAACCAGAACCGTTACACCGATAGCGGGTTCATCCGACGCGCGCGGCAGGACGAGGGGCACGACCTGCAGTTCAGCGATAGTAACGACGACCAGCTGCGGACCCCTCGGTCAGGCGGGACTGCGACCAAGCATGAGGGCAAGTCAGCAGCGGAGGGGTCATCGGGCTCAGCCTCTGAGCAGGTCCCCGTGAAGCTGGCATTCCCTGGGAATGACTATGAGTACTCGAGTAGGGCCAAGAAGTCTACTGATGGAGGAGGTGAGAACAAGAAATAGGGTTACCAGATTGAAGCTCTAAAGTACAAATATTAGTATTAATTGATTAATCATCTATTTAGCTATTCAATAGTTACATAAAAGTGTCTAAATACATTCTTTATGCGGAGTTATAGCATGGTCTACATAAGTGGTAAAATCTTGGAATGTGTTTTGATATTGTACTGTTGAGCTACTAGGTTACTAAGGGTGTATATTTTTGGTGTTCTAGCAACCCTTGCTGTATAAAAGGGCGGCTGATCCACTGCTAAAGGTGATGATAATCTGGTAATGGTAATAATAAATGCCCTGCAGGTTCAATTTTTAAGGAGCGGGCGTGTTAAATTTCTGACCCACAAAACAGGAACAAAATGGGCAAGGTGAAATAAACCAGGATCAATTTTAACAGCATTAAACTCGTATATAAGGGCAAAAGAAAATCTCTCAAGTCCGCCCAAGGCTGGAGGCAAGAAAAACAAAAAGGAAGCCCCCCATTCATCGCGCATAGGAGGTCCTTAAAAGCGGCCGAATTAGTAATTTTAATCCCGTTGCTAGCGGGTATACGTTTTTATATTTGTTTTACGTAGGACGATGAGCAGCTCTTGTGTGTGTTTTATGAGCACTTTTAAGACTACCCGCCGAGATTCGTTCAAAAGAGACGCTGACGTCAGCGCCGCATACCAGTTGCCGCAGTATGCATTTGCATTTCTTACATTAAACAAAGTGCAGTTCCCATTTGTGTCAAATGAATGAGAACTGCACTTTCATTAATACAAGAAATGTATGTATACCAAAACGACTGGTATGCGGCGTATACCGTTAGAGAAACGAATCTCGGCGGGTATTTCTGTAGAGCACCCCCTTCGCTCTCCTTGATTTAGAAGAACAAGGACACGTTCTGTGTTAGTACGCGCCCCTAAAACAGTTGCCGAGGACGAATATTGAGAGGACTTACTCTACATACTCATGCATTCCATTACCAAATATGGAGACGAGAAAAGGAACAAGAGAGACATTGAATATTCGGTTCACACTCGTGGAAATAAAGTTGTGCCATTGATGGTATTGAACTCGGTGTAAAACATGTTTTAAGTCATTCATTGTAAATATTACTGTCACGTCAAGAAAAGGCTTCTATATATTCCAGTTGCACTGATTGTTTTACAGTACATCAGAATGTACGGTTTCTGAATACAAAATTAGCAGAATAGATGGCATTGAATATCCTATTTGTCAAGGAGAAAACATGCAAAAGATTGGCAATTCAGATTTTGCGAAACATATGCACGCTGCCTAAACAAATATTTGTCCAGTCGCGGTCACGTTACATAAATGAATTCTTTGGATACATTCGAAGGATGCTTCCATTGTATTATAGAGACCAGTTCGTCTTCATGTCCATTTCCTCTTCTTATCTAGACGCCCTTGAATCGACGACGACGACGCGACCCAAACCAGCGCCACTCGTTCGAATCTCCGATATACTTTCTTTGGCGCCGCGTACGCTGCTGACGCATTTCTTCCACCCTCCGTACGCATTTTTTCGGGCGCGATCAAGGGGGAGCTTTTTCTTCAGCTTCAGTCAGAGTTGAGGTAGCCAAGGATTGGTTTAGGACTTTTAATAGAGTGTCGTCGTTTAATTAGGGGATTCGTCAGCTGCTGCTGCCGGGTTGTGGGTTGTGTTTCGTGGCATAATTGAGTGATAATTGGGCTTTAAAGTCATTAAAGTATAGCAAGTAGAGAGAAGATGAAGACTGAATTCGTAGTCGTGTCGATTCTGCTACTCGGGGTAGCTGTCGCTCAAAAGGAAGGTCAGTACAGAATAAATATGAAGTTTACCCCCGAGTTAACATAAAATAACTCATCCTAAGATATCTTTAGATAATTATATTATCAGATTAACTCCATGTACTCATAGTTATAACAGCAAACGGGCTCATAGTTTTCCATCCCGTGCATACGTCTCTCTCGTACAAAGGTCACGTGCTATTTTTTCTGCCCTTTTTGTAACAGTAAAAGCTGGTTTTTAATGTGAGCCCCAGTCTCTTTATGGCAAGGGAAGCATTTCCTTCAAGCCCAACCAAGGATTGACTTGCGTAATGAGAGTATATATTTAGATCGTGCCATATTGTTGCAGCAGCAACAAGAAAAGTAAAACCACAGTTTTCAATAATGCGTAACCACGACGACAGGAAGCTGCTCCAGATTTCTGCCGGCAATGAAAACAGAGACTGAAATGTTTTCCAAGGTCGAATACTTCTTGTCTTGCATGTTTCCGGAATTTCATCTAAGACTCGAATTTCTTTATTTTTTTTCTCAGGATGCACGGATTGCGTGAACGGGCAGGCGCCCAACCGGTGGTCGATGCCGCTGCAGCGCCTGGGAGAGAAGCAATACTACCTAGGGATCTTCTTCAAGGTGAGCTAGAGGAAGTCGTTTGTAATTGCTTCATTTCCGTGCAGAATTACATGTGCTCTAGGTTCTAAACAATGCATTACATGCACTGAGAAATTAAATTATCATATTACATGGCTTACATTTGTAAACAATTACATTTCTTTCTTACACTTGGGTCATTTTATACCTCTATTTTCAGGCCAACTGGTACAAAGCTGAGCAGTACTGCAGGTTCCACGGCATGCACCTAGCAAGCCTCAACTCTGCGGAGGAGCAGCGGGATCTTCAAGAGCACATCCAAGCTGTTGGTGAGTACTAAACCCATTTAAGAACACCAGATACTTAATTATAGGAGGAAAATAGGGATATAATGCATGTTCAAGGCAATAAAAAATACGGGGACATGTATGCTTTTACATCCGATGATAATAATGCGTCAATCATATCATGTCAATTTCAACATAAAATTGGTAGCATTTGAAGCGTTTTATGCATTTAAATATCCTCCAGTCACGTCATATCAAGGTCATAACATCTGAATTTTTTTTTCCAGGCATGGGTCACGAGCACTTTTGGACGTCGGGCACCGACCAGGCCGAGGAGGGAAAGTTCTTCTGGATGTCAACAGGGCGGCCAATCACGTACAGCAACTGGAATGCTGGGGAGCCAAATAACTTTGAGTAAGGAGATAATTTATGTAGCTATATTGTACTAGGAAGCATTGGGAAGAATTACTTTTGAAAGGTAATTCATAAAAATTTCTAGGAAAATGTAATTCTAAAAGTAATTTAGTTGTAATTCTATATTATTGTAATTCCCAGAATTAAGTAATTCTTAACTTTTCTAAACAAATGTAATTGTAATTCTTTTAAAGTAAATGTAATTTATCAATGCTTGTGTACTAGCCACTACGGACTTTAGAAAATCCTTAAAATGGGTTTAGTAATCTGTGCACGGAAACCAAGGAAGGCTCAAGATACGGAATTATTGCTTCAGAAGTGGCATCATATAAGGGTGTTCTGATCAAAATTTTAAGA
>LR140831.1:0-14725 GCA_900659605.1 Tisbe holothuriae | reverse complement strand
ACGAATCCTTTTGGACACTGAACGAATTCATTCGGACATTAAACTATTTTTGCTCAATGTGTAGCCAAGTGGGCATGTGATAAATTATATTGAGAGTTCAATTACTTTTCTGTTCAATATAATTGTAATAAGAATTGTAAAAGATTGTTAAGGGCATTTTGTTTTAGCTAATATACACTTTCAGAATGTGTATTACCATAACTTCAGTTATTACTTATTAGTTTGATGAATTAATGTAATAATCTTATTTTTTAAGAAAAATCAATTGGCAATATAGTTTTAACTGAACACATATTTGTTGGTTCTACCTTGTAGATTGTAGTTACCCCTTTGTAGTATAGTACAATAGAACATCTGCATTTAGTTATTCGAGTAAAGTATTATGTTATTAGTCCCCAGTATTGAGTTGAATTCGTTCAGTGCAAAAAAGTTTCGTTCAAATAGAGAAAGGCCAGTAAAACCTTCGTTCAATGTCCAAAAAGATTCGTTCAATGTCCAGTAGAAGGTCTTTTTCGGCCAAATTTTCGTTCAACGTCCAACACGCCCCTTCTAGGGCCCTATGAAAGCCACTGTAAGCTCTCTTCGACTGGCAGCACTGATCAAAGACCAGATCTTAACTCGAAATCTTTTCCGTCCAGTGGATGAACAGAATCCACCAAATATACTCATGAAAATGGATGTAGAAGGTAAGACAAGTCATTGAAGTCAATCAATATAACTACCAATCGCAATAATACATGTATACATTTTAATCGGACAAAGGATAGATCCGGGAAGCTACTTCTGATTGTTCAACATTCATTATGTTTCAAGAATCTCAACAATGTAATTTATGTTAACTTCCCAATTCCCCCCTTAGGCTCTAAAGTTGAGCTCATCCCTGACTTGCTTCTTCACGGTGTACTGCCCGAGATTGACACAATCATCATGGAGTGGCATTACTACACAATAGACGAAAGGAGGATCAAAGACACCATAGCACTAAAAGATTTCATGAGGTGAAGAAGAAAAGTAGATATTATGTCAATGAATTTTGTACCTAATGGGTTAATGTCTGTGCCTGTTTGAGTATGGATTAATGTAAAATATTACAAATGTAGTTTGAATTTTACTTAATGTTCCTTTTCATCTTTCTACGGCGTACAACCCAACTAGACAACATAAAAGAGGATGATGATGAGACTTATGTGCTGACAGAATTGCCACCACCAAGGATTTGCAAGTCACCCTAAGACAGTGTCATATTCCAAGTTTGGCCAACCTCTGATTTGTTCTGCAAGAATCATTATTGTTCTTCAATATCATGTTTATTATTATTACTGTTCTTCTACATATGATGAATTAATCAATATGTGATACTCTACCGTTTTTATGCCACCCGATTAAGAATGATTCAATAACGCATTACATAAAGAGATAATTGTAAGCATCTTCAACATATATTTCTCTAAATACAAGTAAACAATTTGGACACAATATAAACATTTCTTTAATTACCCGTAGCATTGACACTCTTTTCGTATACAATGATGATAGCTCTGATATATAATTATGATAATCTGCTCAATATAGTTTGCGCACATGGACATCTTATTATACAACGATTGGCATATTTTCAAGTTTAAGTTGTTGCTTTACCTGTATCTGTTGAACAAATGTATATAAAATGCTTAAATTACAAGTAAATCCATGAACCTTTCCATCCTACAATCTGATTCGTTTCTCTGTTACGATGACCTTTCCAAATATTACATGCTGCAAATTGTAATAAAAATGCACATTTTGCCTTAGACATAAAATACTCATGTTACATTTCTCTCAAGAAGTAATAAAGCATCTTCTTATTTCCTTGTTATATTTATTAATTATGATACACTCTCCGTCGTTTGACCAGTTTTAGAGTTCACGAAACATTTTGGCCTGAAAAAGAAGGAAATAGGAAATTTGCGTGTGTTACAAATTCAATATTGATATCTGTCATGTATAAATAGAATCTGTATTAATGTTTAGTTACCTGCCTGAGGCTTTAAAAAGGTGTATTCTTATAAAAATATATATTTACCTGTTCTCTGAGCTCCACAAAGTCCCAAATGACTCCCTGCTTCCAATTCGGATTCCGCACATCCTCAAACTCCACCTCCAAATCTCCCTTGGCCGCCTGCTCAGCCCCCCAGGCAACGTCCACAGGCTGCAGCCGCAGGAAGAACCAGTCAGAGTCCCGGTCAAAGATGACGGCGGCGCCGGCCGGGCCGAGGGACTCGGAGTGCTGAGTGGCGTCGATGCGGGACCAGAAGGACGGCTCAATACGCTGCTCAGCGAGGAGGGTTTTGCTCAGGCGGATCGGGCCGGTAGCACTGGAATAAAAGTTAAACGTTAGTAACATGTTTTGTTGAGTCTTCAGAGTAACATACGAGTATGACACCAGGTGGTAACTTTATTATGGTTTTGTTAACTCACTTTTCCGCTCTCCTCCGCATCACCTTGCTGACCCTGAGCACTGAAGGCGCGAGCGGCCTCAGAGCCGAGTCCCATCTGCAGTTGGACAGCCGCATGCGGATCTGGACGATGTAGCGGCCGGAGGGGATGCCACGGAACACATGTCTGAAAAGAATGATTTGTTAAAACATTGTACAAGAACATCTTATATATGACTTGATCGAATTAATAGTAATTTACTCAGTGGAGATGAGAATAGAAGTTACACAAGAGAGGATATTAAGAATTGAAATTGTTCCACTACCTCTGCATAACATGATTATGTTGTTACATATCCGAGACATAATAATTGATGATTTCTGATGCTACGTCGTGAGGAATACTTTAACTCAATTGTAACATTACGTGACAGAGACGTTGTTATGCAACGTTAAGACCGAAGCCAGATGAGTAGTTTAAATAATAAGCGAGAGCTTTATGCTTAATGTTGACAGCTTGTACGTGTCAAGAAGTTATGTCATTTGGCTGTGAAGTAACTGAACTCAATAAACGTCTTCAAATTCACATGCCGACACGCTTTGAGCATTGTTCACTTTTTTCTACAGTCCTTGAAGAGCATTATTGGTTCTGTCAAAGCGCCTATTTGAACACAGCATTTTTTTCTCACGGAGAAAAAGGCACATTCTCGACTTTAAACGAAGTGGAAGGAGGAAAACTTGCAAGAAAAGGAGTACTTTTCGGTTATGGGGAATCAACTTGTACTTAAATACGGCTTATAAGAAGTTCACACAAATCAGCAAACTTCAATGTTACCTTCAGTTACGCACAAATTTGAAGTTGACTTTGCTTCTTGGGAAAAATGAGCATTTTCTTTGAGCATAAATTTGACACCCTAACCCTGGATCTTGTTACAGATGACGTCTGAAAAAATATCAGCTATGGTAAACAATCGGATAACACCAACTGGAATTACTTGAGTACTTTGATCCATTCAAAGCCTCATAATCTCTTTCAAATGACACTACTTATTATTGAGACTCTGTAAATAGAACATGGATATGAAAATGAACAAGTTTCAACAAAGATAACAGTACGGAAAATACTACTTACATACGTGTGTGACTGTGAGACTGTTATTCAGTGATTCCACACAATATAAAGTGAAGCATATGCCTAATAAAAGCATCATACTTATACGATCAGGATCCGTTAATTGTGTTATTGACAAGCTTCCTTGGAAATGAAATATCCTCATTAGTCTTGCTCGCATCCTTGAGATTCGTTTCCGAGTAATGTTACACGCAAATGTAACATCTGGGAGAAACGCTGTTTAGCATTTTGATGTATCAAAATATTCGCTTTTGGATAGACACCCGACAGCGACATTTGCAGAAATATTGTATAAATGTATATTTAAATGGATGGCTAATTATTCATTAATGATGCGAAGAAAAGAGGCTTAAAAGTTGGATGTGAAACCAAACACGTGAATGGAAGAAACGAATTGGAAAAGAAACGGCGTACGAAGTAGATACCATAATTTCCAAGCCGTCTCCAAACCCAATCTTGAGGTAAAGAGGAAAATCTTTGGCAAACACTGTGGAAAAGATTATTTCCTTCAGAGATAATACAATGTAAATACAGAGCTTGCGTGCACATACATACAGACAGTGTAAGTTTCCAATGGAGCACAAATATTGTATAGCAGGCGATAAAACTCCTACTATCAACTTGGTACTTGGTAGGTGTGCATAAGATGTAATAAGCACGAGCTCATATGCTACTTATGTAGTACATAGTCTCTGTATACTACTCACCTCATGTACACCCACGCCAGCTTCTTGAGCACGACCACGTCCCTCTTGAGCGCCACATCCCGCTCCCTACTGATGGACCTGTCGGACGGGGCGGGAGGGGCGACAGCTGGGTCAGCAGCAGGCCCGTCCATGGCCAGTTGCAGCTGTTGCAGCTGTTGTTGCTGCTCTGACAGCTCTTGCTGCTGCTGAGGTCGTGGGGCTGCTGGGTTGTGGTTGAGGTGGTCAAACTGGTCCACGTCGCAGGCGCTCGTGCGGTGGACGGAGCCAATGTACTGAAAAAGTCAGGTATTTATTAAAAAACTATCAATTCAATGTTCAGATAACATGTGTTTAAAAGGAAGTAACAGAAATATGTCTCATGAAACGCTGCGCTGGAATAATAACCTTTTAAATCTAAGTATTGGCCAGGATTGTGTAGAATAGACCACATATAACAGATTTTAGCTGTCTAAATACCGTCTGTTCAAATTCCAGAGAGACAGAATCCGCTCATTAAAACAGGTTACTGTAGACACTTTAATTAAAAATGGCGCGTTCATGCTCCTAATCTTTATTATTAAAAATGCTTTAATATGCTCTTGTCGCTCTAAGATATGTTAAAAATGTTTAACATTATTGGCAACTTTATTAGAAACATTGAGAGCCATCAACCAATTTAATTTGGCAATGAAATGTCGTCCTTGAGACATTGAACAAACAGAGCAGGTTATGAGGAGCTTTTTAATGGAGAAAGAAGGAGGAAAACTATCTGAAATTACAACATGAAATGCGATACTTTTTACTGCTCGGGGAATGTCATTTAAAGAAGGTTAATATCATATGAAAAGATTGCGTTTCAATTTTAACTGCAATTGTGATATTAAACGATGAGGAGGAATGGCAAATTAAGCTCTTGGAAATGCATTTATTATGTGACTTTCTTGGAACATTCGCTCTCTTTGTCGTGCATTTATATGCATTAATTCCACCTGTCGACTACACAAAAGCAAG
The DNA here is from genome assembly GCA_900659605.1 of Tisbe holothuriae. Classification (NCBI taxonomy): domain Eukaryota; kingdom Metazoa; phylum Arthropoda; class Copepoda; order Harpacticoida; family Tisbidae; genus Tisbe; species Tisbe holothuriae. The sequence goes on along the minus strand of LR140831.1, from coordinate 9,482 downwards.
TCTTCTAGTCTCTGGCATATTATTATTATTGTAACCACGCGGGGGAAAAACTGTCAAGAGCAAACATTGGAAAAATACCTTGGAAGAGCGCGCTCGGATTAGTATTATCAGTGGAAGAGGCCCTTGAATAGGCCAATTATGCCCAGGTCAGGGCTGCCATTTTCATTTTCTGATTATAGAGATAAGCATGAGCAAACTGTCAACCCTGACTGCCACAATAATCGATCGAGCATTTTGAGAAGATAAGCGCGCTTGTATTGCATTTTGCACCCGGTTTAATTTTGCAAATACAGCCTCGGGAATTATCCTCCTTCCTTTATAATCAAAATGAGCTTTTTTGTCTCAAGAAAGAATGAGAGAGAAGAGGAAAAAGTTGTTTAATATCGGCAAAAAGTTTTAAGCCGATCCAAAGTTGGCTTCTACTCCTGAATCTGTTTTTCATATTTGAGAAGAAAAGGCATTATTCTACAAAGTTCTGTATAATAATACCTCTATTCCCGACAGGTACATTGGGTAACCGCAAAAGTCTCGTATTTTAATGGGATATTATACAGAGTGTGGGTCACAATGTTGCCAAGGAAAACTGAGCTCTTCGAATGTCCAATGTCGTATAATCCGATAAGGATTATTATTATTATTACAAGAGAGAGAAAGCTCGTCGACAGTTTACACGCTTAGTTAAACACCCAAATGCTGCGTTTTCTGTTGAGTTTGACAAGCTAATCAACGTGTTAAATTAACGGTTACATAACGAACCTGTTTCCTTGAGCTGTATAGAAGCAGCTCGGGGCGTGAGTTTGTCTCCAGCCGATCCCTCAGCACGAGCTCCTTGGGCAGCAACAGCTCTCTGTTGACATCGTAGAATTCCCGCAGGCGGTTGCGGAGGTCGTATGATGTGCAGTAGTGCTCAAGGAAGCGGCCGACGATCAGCTTCATCGTTCTGGAAGACAATTTAAACTACTAAAGTACCCGTTGTTTGTTTGTGACTAGATGTGTAGAAGTAGCAAAAGTACTTATTCTCGTACGTTAATATAAAACTCTTCATTACGTTTGTACTCTATGCACTTTTTTGACGTGAAATAACATGTAAATCCTACAACTTCCCACTAATTAATAATTGCCCTTATGTTTTTGACACACTTGCATTAGATCCATGATTTTCCTCGTTTCTTAATTAGAATGATAATTATTTATGCAAGAGCATGATGACCTATTTTTGCATTTTGTACTAAGTTATCTTAATTTTTTAACGAGCTACGCCGTGATTTTTTATCTTAAAAATGAAGTAAAAATATGTCCAAGAGTTTCTTTTAAGAATTAGTGTGCCTTTGCTAATCAATACAAAACCCAAACCTAAAATTCACAGTCACTGCTCTAGTTTTTTTCTTAAAACAAAATGGCACAAGGACCTAAGCTTACCTGCACGTTAACGAGAGCAGCGCCAGCTCCCTCGGCGTCAACCTCAGGAAGATCTTCTCCAGCACGTCCATGCTCTGATCCAGGATGTAGCAATGCCCCTCATACGGGATGACCAAGTTGAGCTTACTGCAATATACACAACATGGTTACTTCAAGTTCAATGCTTTACATTAGGTTATTACCTTGAACTGTTGGACGGACCTGCACCGCCGCCCGCGCCTTGGCCAGACTGCATCCCGCCGAGAGCCGTCTGGGACGCGGCCACCCTCAGGATGAGCTGACCACCCCGCACCGCATGGACCTCGGCAATGGAACCCTCCCGTGCCTGAATCCCGCCCATCTTATAACCAACTTATGTAACTGAGTTCTTTATTCCTTTCACTTGGTTACAGCAGTGAGCCTTTTGCAGCGACCTTCTTCTTCTTCTTCTGCTCTTTTCTGCCAATTCATGAATGAGGAAAAGCGACGGGAGGAGAGAAAGGATGTTGAGAAAGGATTAGGGGATTTTGGGGAGGGAGACAGACGACTGGAGAGACGGGTGGGATGTGATCGGAATATGTGTAATATGACAGAGATAGGCGTCAATAAGATAATACAAATGCTTCTTTAAAGCTTAATACTCTTTGCTAAATATAGTGTCTATCCTCACACGATTACAGAGTGCAACTGGCTTCTTCCTCTTTCTTCCTCGATGTCCTCTGGGAGCCCCTCTCGCACTCTTCAGACAAAACGAGGTCGCCGCCGCCGTCTATAGCGCCCTCAGGCAGGGCCGAGCAAACAAGCTTTCTTCTCCTCTGAGCAGGCCGGGCGAGAAGGCGCAACAAGGCCAAGGCCGTGTGCGCGCTCTCGATCTATCGAAAGGCCTTCTTCTCCTGAGTGTAAAGGCATGTAAGGCTCATCTGCTGCCGTGTGTGAGGCTTGTTTGTAGCAAAATGGTACCGCCGCCGTCGGATTGGGAAGGGCGCCAATGTGCTAGAATAACATTCATCTTTTTCCCTATTCAAGAAAGAGAGACAGAGAGCCGGACTTGAGGGCGAGAGCTTCTAGAAGGATGGGAATACAGGGGCTGTAATTGACTGTATTGTCTTTGCTAATGTTGCGCATAAATTGTAACTAAATGTTATTCAAGAGTTAGTAATGTAATGTAGGTGGAGTTGTTTTTAAAGTACGAGATAAAAAGCCCGTGTTTCCTCTGTTTTCTCGATAGACGGAAGTCGCGTTGATTGGCTTTAAACGAATCGCTCTGCGGCCAGCTATTACTTCTACAACTGCTGCATTGGGAGAAAAAAACAGACAGGAGCTCAATATTAACGTTAATAATAATTGTAATTACCAAGAAGGTTTGATTAAGGGGCTGCTGTTGCTATGGGAGTGTTTTTGCTGCAGGCGCTCTCTTATGCAATGAAGAATGTTAACTCAAGACGAATAAAAGTTTCATCTGATAGTTGCAGAAGAATTTCATCATAATGAGCTCCAATTGTGTCATTCATCTCTGACCCTCCACATTCATGCAATCCGATGACGACATCAAATCCCATTTTTATGTGTTTATGTTATGCTTTCTTTCTTTCTCCGACTTCACTCTCTGCATCATTTGTAACCGGAGTAGGAAAGCTGCTGCTACAAATGTCGTCACTTCCTCTCTTCTTTCTTTTTTACATCTCGACTAATGTGTGTATTCCAAATTTTTGTTTACTTGACACGGCCATTTAGTGATGACGGCGGGGAAGCTGCTTTCATGTCCAAAAATGTTTCCAGAAAGTACGGAAGAGAGAAAGTTTCTATGCATTATACGATCAAACATTGAAAAACGTTATCTAAATATCGCATTAGCAATGGTCAACGCTTAATTATAAGCATATTTAAATATGATATTCACATCTATCAACCACATACCCTACCCATTCGATAGCTATTCCTTTCTTCTCCTCTACACACATCAGTCTCTGGGGATACACAACAACAACTTCCATGTCTCTTTCATGTATGACTATCCACGTAACATTTCAAACGTCACTATTCAAACGTTTCAAACGTACTTGCTTCACATCCGTGTGTGTCCGGTTTCTGCATTAATAATGAATGCTGTGTGCGACATTGTGGTTCTACCACTGAGCTATTGTTTTATGAGGTATGTGGTCAACGTACAATGGGCGCATGGTGCGTGCCACTGGCTTGATTATATTGGATTGTCTGCCGCAGTTTATTGTACGTGTACTACGTAGTTTGCTGTGAATGTACCATTAGGAGTGAATGTACTACAACAATAATGAGGATTCCCGTACGTTGCGTAAATTAGAACATATAATATTTATTACTATCATCATCACTAATAAACATACTTAACAATAAAGAACATATATTTATATTCATTCCTCTTGTAAATATATCTTCCAGATATATATGCCATACTACATACATTGTAGTTGACCACTTTTTACAAAATAATTTTTATGCACATATATATAATAATACAAATTAAACGAAATCCCTCTCTGCTTCCATCTCGTCCTCCCAAATCCTCATCGGGTAGAGGTTCTCCACGTGGACGTGGATGGTGGGCACGGCGCCCAGCTCGAAGCGGTTCATGAGGTCGTCATCGCCGCTCGTGCTCGCCAGAAGGAGGCTGGAGGAGCTGCAGTCAAGGGGGGTCTGAGAGTCACTGGAGGAGGGACAGGGAGATCAGTGGATATACTTTTACTTATGCACAAATATACTCTTCCCTTCTTGTGTTATATCAAAATCATTATATTTTAAGGCTTTCAACTGTATATTAAAAAGTCATTGCCAACAGTTGTAAGACTACAAATAATAAATAAAGCCTCATGCTACAATATTTAACCCCACTGATCTTCCCGACTCCGCCAGCAGTCCACCACACACTGATACACCTTGCAGAACACAAATGCCAATAACATGATCACAAACAAAGCACCCACTGAGTGATGCTCAACGAGAGACAAGAGCTCAGCAGCAAAGGAGCCTTCTTCTCCCATGGCATCAGCTCGGGTGATTACAGCAGACTGAAGGTCGTTCCATAATATTCTTCACTCTCATAATTGATATGTGCTTCCATATTTGCCATTAACGATGCAAAACCGTGTTGTCATGGTTGCAGTGCTGAGGAAAGCTGAGGTCACCACGGTGATTCAATAACGTTTAATTGATGCTATACAATGTATATTTTCCATATAAACAACAGGCTTACAACTGCCATTCTTCTACTTCTTTTCTTATTCTATGCACATAATATTGCTTTCAAGCTGCCGTTCCTAGACGCATTTGTACATGATTGCCTATAATAATACGATAATTTAGTGTGCTTAATTGTGCGCGTTAATATGCTGGGTCTTCTCTCCTGCTGCTGCTTCGCTCTCCTCTGTGAATCAAATCGGTTCGAATGGGGATTGAGGAATGAGCAGCTGGATTTGAAGGGTGGTTGTGGAGCGGAGAGGTGGCCCTGGAAAGTGATATGGAATTATCCTAATCTATGTATTTACTCTTAGAATAAATACACTGCCATCATATGAATCAATACCTTTTTACAGAAGCATAGTACTAAACAAAACCATAGAACCTTCTTCCAAGCATCCATTTCTTGCTATGGGAATGAGATGCGACCCGTGTTGTTAAATGCTCACCTGACTAGATGCCGTTCTTCCTGCGCCTTCAACCTCTGCAGCACCTGATACGCCTGTCCAGGATCCCTCGCAACAATAACACCCCCAGTTGGCGCGGACCGCCTTCGACCTGGGGCAGACCTGGACCTTGGACTCAGTGACGACGGCTGCTGTTGCTGCTGGACATGATGCGCTTGCTGTGGCTGAGCAGCTGGGACCTGCTCTCGCTTTCGCAGTGAGAAGAGGTCACCAGTGGATCGGCCTCGCCTGTGGGTGTGCCCATGGTGGTGGTGATGGTGCTGCCCACGCGGGGTGGTTGCAGTGGCCACGGTGACTGGGGTGCCGCCGGGCTCAAACGTGGCCACGATGCTGCCGTCAGTGGGGTTTAGGAAGAACTAGAAGAAGTCGTTATAGTTCGACACACTTAAAAGAGGTTAAATTAGCGATGTGTACCTTGGGAGGTCTGAGCTTCTTAAGTGTCCCTTCTCCTGCTGGTTCCTCCTCCTCAGAGGTCGTGCTCTCTTTTCTCCTCTGAAGCATTTGCTCAGTGTTATCGGAATCCTCTGTGGAGGTCTCTCCGCCTCCGGTTGTGGCGGCCTTTGCTCCTTTCATACGCTTGACCTGGAGTTTAACACATTATACGAGTATTAATTCTTGCTCATGAGCTCTAGAAAGTCAATGCTTACCTTGTCCTCTTTCCAAGACTGACCCTTGCCGTCATTGTTCATGTTTCCACCGCTTCTACTGAGCCGTTTTCCAGTCTTCTGAAGGAATCCTTTAATGCCACCACCACTGTTGGGCGCATTGGCAGGTTGTGGATCCTCTTGAACACGCTTCTTGTCTTGGGAAGGATTTGTTGGGCTCATAGGGCGCTTAGATTGCTAGTAAAAATGTAATAGTTAGGAATTATTGTTCATATTCCAAAGGAGTAAACTTCGTTTTATCTCACCCTCTCTAGTGACTTTGTCTTCTGCATCATCATCTCAGCTTCAACCTCCTTGACCACAGCAGAGATCCTTCTTGTGGGCGGCTGCCTGGCCACACCCTCACCCGGCCCGGCAGCCCCACCATGCGCAACCTCCACAAGACTCCGCCTCCGCGACCAAACATCGCTCTCATGCTCAACACTCTTCTTGGACTCTCGCTGGGACCCTTCAAGGAGGTCGAGGCCAAAGCCGGAGATGCGGATCTTGGCAAAGTCTTCGTATAGGGTATTGGTATTGGTAGTTGGGCTTAGCGGGCGGCTCTGGCGACCATGAGGGCTGAGTGGACGACTGTGGTTCTCATTGGGGCTGAGGGGCCGGTTGTGACGCCCATGTGGGCTTAGTGGCCGGCTGTGGCTTCCATGTGGGCTCAGTGGACGGGTGTGGTGACTACGATCAGCTGAGTTTGAGAATGGGCGTGGGTTGTGCTGGCGAGACTAAAACGGTATGTTCACGTTATTAGCAAATAAAGATTGCTTCTATCTGCAAAGTTACCTTCAGTTCTTCATTGGAGCTGGTTTTGAAATAGGGCAGTGATACTGGTCCCGTTCTATTGTGAGAGAGAATGTCTTCTGTCGATCCAATGGTTGTGGGCTTGTGAAAGGGTAGCTTGGTCACAGACTCGGATCGGCGATGGCCACCAGGACGGCCACGTTGGACAGCAGCTGCTGCTGCTGTGGCCTTTGGCAGACTGTTCTTGCGTCTTAGTTCGGAAACCTATTAATATAAATGATCATATAGCATTCGAATTGACTAACGACAAAATTTAAATTACCTGCTCTTTTAGCAAATCCGTCTCACTCTTCTGCTTTGTCATGTTGGTCCTTGGGCTGATCGGAACCGGGATTCGGTGCTGCACCGTCGACGTCTTCTTCTGGAACCGGATCTCCTTCGCCCCACTCTTCAAAACCGGTTTGATTGCATCCGGATCTTCATCATGTTCCGCGTGCTCAGCGGTCAATGGGGTCACTGCAGTGTTCACCTCACTCACTGACCTCCGTTTGATGACGTCACTACTCTTGGAAGGTTGGGTTTCATTGCTGATGATGACCACAGTCTTCATGAGAGTTGTGGGTTCTTTTGGTGGTTCGGAGGGTTGCTCGGAAGCGACTGGTTCGGCAGTGTTGTTCGGAGTCTTCTCAAGCTCCACTTTGGTCTCTATTTCATCTTCCTTGTCCACTGAAGTCTCTTTCTCCTTCACCTCTGGTGTGGTATCCGTTGGCCCATTATCGACACTATCCTTCGGAGGCTCCTCCTTTACTTCGGAAGATGGAGCTGTCTCCTTTTCAGAGGTTACAACAAGAGCTCTCTTAGGCTCTTCAGTGTATGTCTCTAAATCTACTGGGGACTCCTCTGAGCTGGAGGAGACTCTTCGGAGGTCAGTCTCTGATTTGGTCTCAGAAGTGGAGGATTGGCTTTCTCGTTTGTTCCGTCCAAAGAAGGTGGATGCGGCCCAGACGATGCTCTTGGAGAGGCGCGACGAGGAGTTCTAAAAGAGAAACTTGCCATACACTTTGATACACCAAATACTTGATTTAACGTTACCTGATGTTTCTCATGCAGTGCATCCATAGACTTTGCCTTGTTATACTTCCTGTCCTTGAGCGGCGGCCCAGTTCCCTCCTCCAAAACGTCTTCCTTAGACTTGGACCTGAACCCGAAGAAGTTTGAGAACCTCTTCTGTCTGGAGGTCTTTCCAGTGTCCAACTCAGCCGAGTTCCTCCTCCTCTGCTGTCGGGAGGAGTCTTGCTCTTTGTCTTCCTTGGAGGCTTCCACGACGTTCTTCAACGCCTCCATGAGGGCGGACTCTCTGTCAAGGGCGTCTTCGTGAAGTGCCTCTTTCCTCCGTTCAAGGTGAAGGTCATCCTAGAATTGTATATTGGCATTATCCACGGAGGTGTAATAATTCCTCTCTAGAGGGGTAGTTCTCTCTATATTATGGTGTTATAGAGTATAACACGGACTGCCCTACATATTTTCCTGTAGTACTTGTAATAGCTATAAATGTATGTATTGTCACACGTTATTGACATCTTCTAGCATGCATAAGCATGCAATCTTTTTGGTTATATGTTAATACCTCGTTAACCTCTCCTCCTCCTCCCTTCAGCTCCTCCTTCCCCATCCTCGGCCACAGATATGACCACACGGACTTCTTAGTCTTAGTAGTATTCAACCTCCTTTGGAGCTGCTCCATCTCGGCGGCAGTGGACATCCTACTCGGCTGCTGCTGTTGGCGAAGCGTGCCCATGAGAGAGTGCGGCTGGCTGGCGTTGTCAGAGCTGGAGGACGTGTGGGAGCCATTGTTGGGGTAGCCGGAGAGGTGGGATCCTAGAAAGTAAAATTGAATTTAGAAAGGGTTTTCGAAAATCGTTTCAACATAATAGAACATTGCAAGTTAAGGGATATCAAATTATATTCTGTAAATCGAAGGTCACATTAAAAAAAATTAGTTTGGTCTCCAAATTTATATATTGCTAGGTATTCTTGAAACTATTGCGTTCTCATTAAATTGAACACCTGCACTGTAAATATGCCTGCAGAAAGCCCACCCAGTATTTTCAATCGTATGACAGGGAAAGAGTGTGAATTACATTTTTAAAACTATACAAAACAATTATATATTGATTCGTAAACTGCCAGCTATTAGCACTGTGAAAACGACAGTTTTGGATATTTTGCCTATTGATACGGACATTGAAGCATAAGAAAAACTTCACCGATATGAGTCTTTTTGGAATAGCTGGATTCCCAATGGTAAGCGTTCTTTTGCGATCTTTTCAATCTGCGGAACTACTCCTCAATTTCACTTCTAAGCTTGAAACATGGAATATACACTTGTACTCGCATATTCCTGCTGCTAACGTAAAAAAGGGACAAAACCAGATAATCATGCGAGTTTATTTCTAGTTCGGCTACTTTCTGACTGGAAGTCTCCTAGCTGCAGCCGCAATGGCAGTTTTCAGGACTGAGGAAAATTCAGAGCAGACGCTAACCTACTCTAACTTTAGGCCTCGGCCCTGCAGATTCTGTCACGACGATGCCTGGTTCGACTGCTGGAACTGCCACCGCCGCCGCCGCAAATAGTAACGATGGTTTTGTTCGCTGGTGTTAGATCAGGACGACAGAACTTTTTGCGTAGTACTATTTTTGAAAAAGGAAAAATAAGAAGCTGTATAACTCTCAAGGCATTCGAAAATATTTTCCATCCATAATCAGTTAAAATAAAATATACATATCCGCATTTCTTTGGAGAACTTCTACACGGATTAATAATATATTAAACTAGGAAATATTTCCTACGTTAATGCCCGCTCTCTCAGTAATCCAAATTCAATCCCTTGTTTTGTCCATTATTTGTGTTACCTTCGTTCTCATCGCCTTCTTGAATGAGTCCGAGTGGCCTCCCCAGCCCTCCGTATCCAGGCTCTGGTGATACCACTGGAGTGACGAGGGCATA
>LR140830.1:0-14758 GCA_900659605.1 Tisbe holothuriae | reverse complement strand
CTCTGTCCTGCACACAAGTGTCTGGAGGTTTTGTGATTCAATCTGCGGAAACTCAAGCTGGACAGACATCAGTGAGCTAGCCTGATGTCAGCTGATTTAACAATTGGTGGTGAAAGTCACGTTGATATGAGGATAGCTATCGGCTGAGTGAAATTCAGTCAAGCGTCGGCCGAGTGGTTTCGTTTACAATCGTTTACATATTTTATCTGGGCAGGTTCTCTGATCTCGGTATCACCCTTAGATAAAATAACCCCTTATTAATTAAGTACATGGTATCACCGAAAACAAAGAATTCGGAATATATATACCAATATTCCTAGTTCTATGCACGGAAATGAAAAGCCATTAGTAATTTAGTTTAGTCTCAATAATCAATATACCTATCGAGCTATCTGGATTTGATTTTATACCTACTGATTACACGTACTTTTATTTTAAAATTTGCCATAGACAAATTCATCATTGCTAAAATAATTTGGAACTACAGAGCCAGACATAGATACACAGAGTAAATTTATTCTCTATTTCTTTAGAGCCAGACCTCCCCAGTCAAGAACTTTCTTGTCTCCAGTAGATTACTGCAATATGAATTAACATTCGTGCAACTCCCAGGGAAATATATCTACACCTCGCACAACTATGGTGATTATTCAATGCAATTTCATCACCATTCTTTCCTCTCTATCTTCCTTCCAGGCTCATGTGAACTAAAGCACGAAGTCCGCCGCCTTGAGCTCCAGATCCAGTACAGCATGAGCCAGCTGACCCGCCAGGTGAAGCGCCGGGACCGGCTGAGGCATCGCAAGGAGAGGCAGTACAATCTAATCACGGCAATACTGCAAGCGAGCAGCATGAAGAGACGTGAGTATTATTGCGGGAAAACACTTATAAAGATATTTTAAACTCTTAGATAAATATAGGTTAAACTGCTATTCAACAATAATAAAATCTTCATTAAGTGAGTTAGTTTAAATGCTTGATTGAAATCATGAAACATCGAATCCACACGTTCAGATGATAGCTAATATATATTTTTATTTTGACTTTTGACGGCTCCACTAAAGAGAGTTAAGAGACTTTAGTTAATGTAGACCATGCTCCTATGTATTTCAAGCGTAATAATAATATGAGTGTCCATCATCCAAACGACATTCAATTGAATTAGACTCCATATCCGAACTCTCTAATTCAATACAGACTAGACCGCACTTCTTTCCTTTCCTTCTTTCATTCAATACTTCCCAAAATAGAACAACGTGCTTCCCGGTTTCATATGTAACCAGGCTGACGTCACGGCCTTCTCTCACATGAGTTGAAAAGAAAGAAAAAAGAAGAAAAATGTCTGGTTGCTCAATTTAAAGAACTGGGATTAAAATGGTCTGAATAGTAAGACAGAACTCGAGAACGTATAAAAATGGAGCAATGTTTATTAAAAGTATCTATAGAAGTTTAGTTATTTATATTTACAATATTCATAGCAACCTGTCAACCACCCATGCCACTCAAATGCCACATTTTAGACATGACACCTTTCTAGCCAACTGCTGCCCAGTATACTGTTACTGCATATAAATAGCCTCAGAACCAGACGTATTATATACTTCTCAGAAGAGAAAAGAAGGCCCTTCTGCAGGATCTGACAGGAAAAGAGTCGTTCGAGAGAAAGAAATGGAAGCAACAGTTTCTGCTGAGCCCTGGATGGGAATAATGGGATCGAGAGCGATTTTGTTTGATGAAGGTTTCTTTCTGGAGAGAGGAATGTGGAGAAGATGGAATGCATCCGAAAGTTTTGAAACTGTTTCTTATGGATAGTTCATATTTATAGGAGTGATATTATTGGAGTCTTCAGTAATTTAGAGCATTTCTTGGTACTATAAAATTGTGACTGTAGTGGTATTTTGTGTTTGACATTGTAAATACAGTGTTATGCATGGAAGTGAATTCACAAACAATTTCCTTACTCTCAAGCAATACAGAACGAGTTCATTGCATGCAACATATGCTACAATTCCAACTCTATTTATAATGTGTCTAGGAAACCGATTTCCATACAGAACCATTATTATTATGCAAGCATGATTATGTATGCAGTTGCAGACACATAATTATTACCCGCTCCGAGGAGTTGTAATAACAACAACCAGTAATGGTTTTGTATATTGACCAATTGTGAATCTCTTTGTAGCAATGAATACATAATGGACAGTTGATCAGGTCTATGATATGATAATAGGATTAGGATTATGCATAAATTTGTTGGTTGTGGGAGGACATCATGTAACGTTATTACGGGAACTATTACTGCTATATGGGATCTCTTATATTCCATTTGAGACCTTGCTTGGGTTAACGGTATTGCTGTGTTAGTCAGAAGCATCACTCTCCTTGATTTCCCCCCAAAAAATGTACTTTTTGATGACTTAATATTATTCTCAATACTTTTTACGCTCTCCATAGTGTTCTTGTAAGTTAAATTCCATGGATACTAACTTGATGCTAATAAGATATTTTTGATGCTCTAAATGAGGTACTCTAGTGCTCTATAATGGCCAATAATAGAGTCGAGTGCAAAAATCACTCCCATGCTCTCTTCCACGGCAACAAAGAGCTCTCCATTTATCTTCCATATAAGGCTGAAATGGGTTCACTTTCCGGTTCCTTTCATGGAAGCCGAGTACAATGGCAATTCTTGTACAGAGGAGTAATAATAAATCAGGGTCGCCACTGCAAAACCTGAAAATCCCTCGATAAAGCCAGTCTATTTATTACAGAGAATTTCCGTTCCAAGAGCCTACAGTTTAAATGTAGCGTTGATTTATTGCTTTTCGATGGAGTCAAATTGGGTGATGTATTGAGTGCAGGAAATGGGGTTATATGGACTCAATTACCTATACGTAGCATTTTAGATGCCAAAATACTCTACTAAACTACAAGTTAAAATAACATTTGTTTCTTGTTTGCACTGTGCATTATCCAATTTCTTTGCGCTAACAATGTAAAACTTTCCATGATCCTTCGATTTATGCACAGAAAATGCAAAGCTAGCTCTTTCCGGCATCAAACCACACAGAACTTTCCCTCCTCTGCTAAATTCCATGGCACCTGCCAAGGTTACAGCTTAGCAATCTCATGGTAAATAACATGCCAGGTAGGAGATCAGCATTAGAGGGGAAAACAGAATTTCACAGTAGCATCGTCTAACCGTCTTTCTCTTCCCGAATCTTCTACATTAGCACCCTTTATCTGAAATCGATATTTCTACTCCACGAAATAAATACGCTATTTGGTATTTAGAAGCTCTTTCGAATAACAGGTGAACTGTATTTTATAAGAACAAAACTTGCGCATAATGTTACATAACAACTTCAGCCCCTCAAGAACAAAAAAATGAACCAAAACTTCCGGCTCTTATTCCTAGCGAACAAAAACTTTAAGGATCTTACAACACTCTATGTGTATGTATAGAGAGAGGTTTTCTCATAGCGGCAGTAAAAGCCTCCTTGCGGCCTTTATATTCCTCCTTGGCCTTGAATGAAGGCCAGTGCGTAGAGAGAAGGCTCCTTTGAAAGCGCGCTCGCTTCCCACTCTCTCCAGATCTCCTCGGAGGAGGAGGAGGTTCTGTTTCTTCTTCTCCTTCTCATTTTTGTACCAAAAAAGCTTTCTCTCTCTCTCTCTTTCGTGTTCTTTGCTCAGTCTCAATAGTGAGCTCCAGCTGGGAGGGGTGAGCTTTATATTGTCCTATTCAATAGGATTGTAGTGCTGTTTTAAGACGTTTTTAAGAAGTATATTTAATACAGTAGTGTTCACTATATTGTACATGAACTGTATGTTTGATTACGGCCTTGCTTGTGGTTATTACACAAGGTTCAGTGACTCACTACGTCATCAATAGATAAGAAAAAGGAAGCGTCTAGTTGTCTGACGTTTTAGAGAGATACTACAAGTAGTACAAGTTTAACGAAGCATGAATGGAGTGAAAAAAGGCAGTTTAAAGAAGAAAAGAATGGATATTTTCAATAACGGATATTTTAAAAAGTTTTTCCGTTCTTGAAAGGCCTCGATAAAGAAAGAATATTTTAATTAAAACTTGTTATCGACAAAACATATATAAAAAGTTTTCCTATGGACGTCAATATAGTGCCAAAAATAGCCGTAATTAGTCTTTTAGTCCCAAGGGAATATCCTACAATCATCGCTCAGCTCATGGCATAACAACAAATCCAAGGCCGCATCACAGTGAAAGCAAAGACTCCCAGGGGGAAGAAAAGACGTCGGTGACGTCATACTATTGCCGAATGCCGGAATACAAATGACCATTGTCTGAAAATGCGGTCAAGGTGCCTCGACATTGTTTTGTCTCGAATATAGAATAACAGTCGTCTTTGTTGATATGAAGAAGGTTCAGAAGAATGGCACGAGTCCGGCTGTCGGCAAGAATAAGGGAGGCACTGTCGGTCAGAAGACGGTGTCCCCTGTCGGCAAAACTACGGCGTCCCCATCCAGGGTGAAGAATGAGCTTGAGAAGGATCTGAAACCGGCTGTGAACTTTTTAAAATCGCTCAAAAGCGGGGTCAAGTCTAGTGTGGAGACGGCGGTAAAGGTTGGAGAGAAAGTCGGTAAGAAAATAGGATTAATATAAATATTATTTCCCTGATAAGGTCTAAAATGATCGATTGACTTTATATGAGCTCTTATACGTCTGCTATGTTACTTGCTAATTAGGCCATATTAATTAAGGTTCTTTAGAGCGTTATTTTCCTCCTATACGAACAGCTCCTAAGAAGTTTTTGAGAATGAAGTTGATAAAAGTACAGAATGCAATGATTACACAGCTCCCGTCATTCTTGCTACGTATCTATATCTTAAATATACGTTACAAAATGCTTAATGTTTCAAACTGCATTTTATCTAGCCATGAATGTTTCACTTCCTGACCTTTCTTTTTTCTCGATCTTCTTTGGACAGGTCTCCAGAGTCTACTTATTGCGGAAAATAGGCACTAAAATGGTTCCTTGAAAGACTTTTACAGCTCTAAAGGGGATCACATAGTTTTAAATTGCAGAACAAAATTGTAAGACATAATTCATTGCTACAAATACACCATCAGCATAAACCTAAACCATTGTTATGCAAAGCAGAGTCTCCTTTCACTTTTATGGCAGCTATAGGATCATCTTAATCCCAATTTTGCTATTCAAGGAATGCATAAGTATGGCTGACAATTCCCTTGAGTCTGCGCAACAGAGAGGAGCCACTTCTCCAGTTCTCCTTTTTGTAGGGCAATGAGACCTCTCTAGGGGGATAGAGGAGAGAGTGCTCTATGAAAGCTTCGCAATTTTAAGAAAAGGTTCGATTTGCATATTTTGTCTCGTGTATTCGGAAACATTTGATTTAGAATGGCAAAATTGCTGCTTATCATATATATTAATGCATTTAGAGAAGTATTGTACAGTATGTTCTTTGTGCTATTTTGTATCTTCCAAGGAATTAGCCAACTTCCCAAACAATCTCTTTGCTGCATGCAGTTAAAGAGAATGTTTTAGCGAAGTTGAAAGTTTCAAAACTTTGAACACATTTGGAACATCAATTATTTAGGGCCAGTCTTACAAAGCTCATAAGGCAACTAAAGCTTGCTCAAAGAGAGACAAAAGTCAACATTTAAGAAGGAAACTAGAGTCTGCCATCAACAGGGTCGACAAAAATCCATTGACTATTGAAATCATAAAATTAATGGAGAATTTGGACAAAATGTGTTAATTTTAACAAATTTTATTTACTGTAGAAGAAAAGTGCAAAGACAAAGTAAGTTTCTTCCAACATATAATGATCGTTTTATTGGACTCGCCGAATGGCATCCCTGCTTATAACAACCATCAAGGAAAGTCCAAATAAAAACATCCTCCCTGTCTGCTTCTTCATGTGTTTGTACAAGTCCAACTAATGTCTGTTCTATAGAAAGCGTGTCTTTTATCACCAGGAATCAATACGGCCATTTATGTCAGTTTTTAACAATGGGAGACTCTAATGGTCTCTTCCCAGAGCTTGTCTTTCAATGCTCACATACTGGGAATTACATAAATATGTGATTGGGTAATGCTTGTTCTACTCAACGGGTGGTACTACATGAGAGAGACTGCAAGTTATTAATCCGATTATACTGTAGAATTATTCTGTTCCATAATTGGTTAATAGTGTTTAAATTTCCCGCCTTTTCGTTCCAGGCCAGGACACCCTGATCCGCTTCAGCCTTGAGCCCGCCCCCGGTGACCCCGGCTACAACCAGTGGAAGGATGCCATGAAGATGGTGGCCAGGCTGCCCGAGGGGGTGCCGGTCGAGTTCAGGGGGAAGGTGAGAGAGAGACAGTCTCGTGTTTTCAGCAACTGAATGTCCTAGTACTTAATAAATAACGTTGATTTATATATTGCTTATATAAATTATTAAGGGTAATTGCATAAACATTATGTGTACAAATGTTCGACTCTTGCAATTTTAAGTACTCTATTAAGTTCTTTCGACCTTTATATGTCAATTATTAACCTTTTGCACTGAACGTATTGTCCTAAACTATTAAGGAAAACACAAAAATACAAGTGCTTAGTTAAATGCAACCTTTTTCTAAGTATACATTTATAAATGTTACACAATTACACATTTTCTATTACGGTTTCCACCCATGACTTTCTCTCATTTCCAGATTATACGAGAGCAGCTGAAAAAAGTCTAGAAAGTCGGGGGGAAAATATGAGGTGGAACTTTTTTTCATTTGTCTGATGGTTGAAGCGGTGATAAAAGCTAACGGCTGCTGCTGCTGTTGACCTTTATTGCCGGGGAAAAGTAGGGGGATAATAATCGTAGTACGAGGAGTAGAAGGATCGAGCATTTCCTGAAGTTGTAAAAATAAAGAACGAACATATTGCTCTACAACAAGATGTACCAGGATTTGTATACGTATCCATATTTGTATAACATATTTAACTCAGATGTGGTCATAGTGCGCTGTAAATATATAACGGCTGAACATGGATGTCAAAATGCAGCCGGTAGTGTACCAAGATATAAAAACAGCTATATTTGCCTAGAAATATAATGACCTTAAAAGCTTGCTATGAAGTGCACAGAAACCTTTTAATCCTAAATTTTTGCACTGCACTTCTTCTGAAGTCATATTTAAGGCTTTCAAGATCAAAGGCCGTGAATTACAACTAGCTTTAAAGTCGTTTCCTCATCTGGCTAAAAAGTGGAAAAAGTCAAATATTAGTTTAAACTTTAAAGTCCCTTTTGAAGCCTTTGATGTTAGCTGTTGTTGTTTCTGCCATTTCACACTACTTTTCAAGGATGAAGGGTGCGGCCAATGATGAAATGAGCATTTGGTAACATATAGAGAACATGGATAGGACTTGTAATGTTGATAGTTAGAATTTACTCCTTTTCTCCATTGATTGTTTAGTTGTTTTTAATACGGCAGACGTAGTGTGTGAGTAAGTAACACCATGAGCTATACGGCAACATAAAGTACATAATTATTAACCCGTAGAGTTCGATTCCTTCTTTAAAACCACTTCCATATACACCTAACACCTTAACGTTCTTTTATAGCTATGGCTGACCCTCTCCGACCGCTACCTCTCGTCCCGCGGCGTCGACTGGGCGAAATCCGAGCGCTTCTGCTTCAACGAATGGAGCAACCCGGATGACGACGAACTTGGACTGCAGATTGTCAGGGTGAGAGAAAAAGACGTTAATTAGCTTAAAAGGAATTGGAAGGGGAAACCAACCTTTCATTCTAAAATCCCAGGAAAAAGAACTGTAATTTTGGTACTTTTACCAGAGAATTCTATGAGTTTCGTGTGTGCACACGTACTGATGATTGACTATATTGGTTCTGTTTTTGCAGTATTCCGTGCTTCTTCAACGCAATACGATGTTTAACTAATTATGAGATTTTACTCTTTTCGTAGATTGCTCAATTTTACTATTTATCTCCAGGACCTCCACCGCACCGGTTGCAGCCTCTTCTGCGGCGAGGACGCCGAGGAGAATCAGCTGATGCTGAAGCGAGTGCTGCTGGCGTACGCGAGGTGGAACAAGAACATTGGATACTGCCAAGGGTTCAATATGCTGGCAGCCATCATTCTAGAGGTCATGGAGAAGTCGGAGGCGGACGCATTGAAGGTGAAGAAGATTATTAATAACTCCATGGAAGATTAAATCGGAATTGAAGCGACTTTTTTTCTGCCGTTCCTGTCTTAGGTGATGATCTTCATGATTGAGGGCATCCTCCCCGAGTGCTACTTCACTAACAACCTCCGCGGGCTCTCCGTCGACATGGCCGTATTCAGAGACCTCCTCAAGCTGAGGCTGCCACGGCTGTCGAAACATCTTGATGACCTGCAGAGGGATGCTAGGGAAGGAGGATCAGGTGAGTGTGACCAGTTTGTGACCAGTTACATGTACAATCCTCTTGTGACCAGATCATGTTAGAGCTTTTAATACTTCATTCTCATTAAATAGCTTTGTCTGAGCTAATATCCCTTTGTTTCAGTGACGAGCTACGAGCCGCCGCTCACCAACGTGTTCACGATGCAGTGGTTCCTCACGCTCTTCTCGACGTGCCTTCCGCGGGACACGGTGCTGCGAGTGTGGGACCTCATCCTGCTCGAGGGGAACGAGGTGCTGCTGAGGACGGCGCTTGCAATATGGAAGAGACTCGAGGAGTAAGTCATAAATATTTATCTCTTTATGAAAGGCTATATAGTTCAGTTAAGAATTGTTAGACAGGCATGGTATTTGTCTGATTATAGTTATTAATTATTAGAGATAAAAAGATTCGTTTATTTTTCAGACAAATTAAAACAATCCAATTTACTACAGTATGTTCGAAGATCCAACTTATTTTAATTAGGCTCCTTATAATGAACTGAGCGAACTACTGCCTAGCCAGCAAAAAGAAACATGGCACCACAGGGATCTAATTTATCCTTACATTGATGGATGACATACGCCCAAAATAGCTTTACAACAATGGCTTTGCAGTGTTTTTAATTTGGAAAGGACGCCCGTTTTCTGCAAGGCTAATTATCCGGCTGTCTGGTTTATGTCACCTGCAGAGGAAACGGCAAAAAAGAATCGTCTCCTGCACCAGTCCTGTTGTGCAGCTCAGCTTCGTCATAGGGCTATCTCTGGTTGCGTCAGTTCAGGGTTACCAGAAATATTTAGAGTCAGAATATTATATCTTGACTTAATGTAACTGATAGAAGTTCTTTAGTTATATATACTGGCAACCCTGATCCCTTAACCCCACTCTTACGTAGAAAACGGAAGCTCGCCCTCATCGTCGATAGACTGCAGCAAAGAAAGAAAATGTGTCATTACGTCGACGACAAAGTTCCTTTTCTCATCTCATCTGAAGATGGCAGAAGTGAAGAGAACGAGTCTCGTATTGACACAAGAGAGACGTTTGCAACATGCGACGATGCAGTTATGAGGGTAGATGCACAGTGGTTTTCTTTATTGCCACTGTGGTATTGGATAGATTCTTTAATAATAGAACAGTTGAATGGCCTATTCCAGACTAACTTGGTATATTTGTCGCTGAAATCAATGTGTAAAGAAGAAGTTGCTTAAGACACTTCAAGAGTAAGAATGACGGATAATCTCTTCTTCTCGTCTCCTTACCTTGTCAGCAGAGATTTTAAACAAATAGATTACTCTTGAGATGAAATATTGCTGGGAATGCACTATTTAATGGCTGTTTATAATGCTCTGGTAACGACATATCTGAAGCATTTAAGTGTGGTTAATAGTGCAATTCCTGACCTTTTGAAGATGAAGCGCGCCCACATTTCTTACACAATAAGCAGCCACGTTTATTGTACGAAGTCATCACGGACGAAAATTGCATCCTGGTTACAGAGAGTTTTGTCAAGATTAGAAGACGTTATAATTTGAGTTTCCGGTTGTTAACAAGGAAAAAGCATTGGCCTTGTGCCTACACAAAATATATACCCACGTAGTTATTACACTGAAGTAGGACTGTATTGAATACTGTAGAAGTCTGCTAGTATAAATTGTATATATCCAATTTTCAGAACGTTGTTACCAGAATGAAATAGTATATGCATTCAAATATTAAATATTTGCCATTTTCAGTCGCATTCTACTCGTCAACACGGCGGATGAGTTCTACTGCGCCATGGGGCAGCTGTCCGGGGAGATGCTGGAGTTCAGCACAGAGGATTCAAACAAGCTCATCAAGGTAGGAATGGAATTATTAAATGAAAATGATTGTTTACATCCCACAATGTGAGTAACAAAGTCCTCTTACAGAACAGTATGTTATCTTATTTTATATTGCTTCTTAGATAAGACGAGACTCCATAGCTCTGAGATATCTCTGGCAATAAAGAAATCTTTTCCCACCATAAACATTTACCAAGCTAAAGCTCAGTTCGACCTTGCCCCTAATCACTCAACAACAGTATTGCGGCGGGGGAGAGAAAGCCAGAACAAAGGTCTATTTTACTCTTATAATTCGATTAGTGTGACTCCGCGTTTATTATACGCCCGTTTTGACCGCTCTAAAATAATAATAATAACCATAATCGTGCTTGTTTCTGGGCAACTGTAACTTGACCTGCTTTCCTTGGCTATGAAAGCCTCTTGGCATATTATTGTTGTTAAAGAATTGTGTTGGTTAGGAAGTGTTTGCAATAAAGCAAGGTTCAAATACACGCCGAAGGCAATGCCCAAAGTAGATTGATCACGTTGTGATTGCTTAGCTTGTACACAATGTATAGAGTGTATTATGTAAGCTTGGATCCTCTTCCTCATTCAGGATCTCGTGGAGATTGCTCCGTTCCCCTTCCCTGAGCTGCCCGAACTCCGCGAGAAGTACACGTACAACATCACTCCGTGGGGTCAGGGTCTGGCCGCGGCAAAGAGGGGACTCAACTTCCTATATAGGTGAGTTCATATTCACATCTGTAAAGTTGTTACTTTTTGAGTTAAATGCTTTGCTAGCTGCTAATAATATTGCAAATATTTCTGGAGGGTTAGGTTTTTTTGCAAGTCACTTTTTATGATGAGCATTAGAATCAGGGTTGCCATGCAATTGTTTATGCAGTAGAATATAACAACCCTGTCTGAATAGAGGTTGTTGCCCTGAACACCTTAAAAGCATCAGGTCTATAAAAAGCTGCAAAAATGTGCATATTTTGTGTTGGCATTTATGTGCATTAAGTATTACCCTTCTACCAGAGTAAGGGTTATACATCATAACAAAGTCACATTTTAAAACATACGACCAAAAACGACAAACGTCTTTGTGACATATTCAATCCATTTTAGTTGTATTGTTATCATGTCTATAAATGCAGTAAAGTTTCTTTTATAAAATGTACAAAAAGCAGGCCTCTATTATACCCCTGTCGACAGTTTGTTTTAACGATCGCCAAAACATCTGTGCAAAGAGAAAATAATTCAGATTTCACCTTCAAACAAAAAGCAAAAAGAAAGCAGAGTTAAAAGACTACTAATCCGCGCATAACATTAGTATTTCACTTAAAACTCAATCATTTGCAAGGCCAAATCGATCATTAACACACTGATCATCGAGAATAAGGTCTCGCACTTGTGTGTGAGGTGATAATCCAGGTCAATTCTAAAATAAGTTCAGTTTATGATAGTCCGACGTTGGATACAGGAGTGCATCAGTGTGTTTTGTGTTTTGTGAACAGACTGCATTTTGCACTAAATATTAAGTTTGCAACTAGGAATATAGACAAAAATCATTCCATGTGGCAATAATCTGCAATAGAGTAGCAATGTGCTATAACAAAACAAGCAAATACCTACCCTTCTTACTGCCCTAATGACCTGCTTAAGGAGCCCCTAATCTCTATATAAGTAGTCCCTGATCCTCCCCCCACAATGCACCTTCCTGACCTCATCCTCCACCTGAACAACATCCTCTGGTGCGACCCTTCCAAGAAACAACAACACTATGACCTCGTCCACACGTCTAACTTCTTCCCCGCCAATTTCAGCGACGACGAGGCCGACGGCGACGACGACGTGGGCGACCCCGCCCTAGCCGTCGCCGCCACATTCGGCATCTCCGAGATCTTCAGCGAGGGCGGGGGCAAGGCTGCAAAGGGCTCGCCGGGGCGCCGGTTCAGGGCCGTGGCGGGGAGGGCTGCTGCGGCTGCCACTGGGGGCGGGGGTCCGTCCGGTATGAATGTGGATAAGGAGCGGCTGAGCGTGGACATCTCGTCGCTGAAGAAGCAGTACAGTAAGCTGAGGCAGAGGCAGAAGCAGGCGCAGATTATACTGTCAGGTGAGTGCGAGATTATATACGTAGTACTGCGAATTGTACTGTACATAGGGATTTGAGGAAGATTTAGACACTCTTTTTTATTGTCATCATAATTCAATTTACCTAAAAGAAGCTTTGATATTAGTCCTCTACTTGGTACTTTCCTTTTAAACAAAGACACAAAGCTAAGACGATTCCTCACACCATTTGATATAATCATTGTACAGAAATCAATGCCAATATGAGTTAACTGCTATGCTCCAAATATAAATGTTTTCGGGGAAGTTGTTAGTATACATAGCCATAGACCATTGTAGCTCAATGGTCTATGACATATTATAAAACATTTTTAAACTCTTAACCTACTTCATTGCGAACTTATACAGTATATGATGACTCATATCTTTAAAAGCAAAGGTTGCATGTAAATGCAAAATATTAGCACTGTGTGCAACGCAATTTAACCGAGGACATGCGCAAAGCTGATTGTATGTTTTTTCATATGTTACTGTTTAGATCCTTGCTTAGCTTAAATGCTCTCAAAACCCATGTTTCATCCAATGCAATATTACAAAACCCCATTTCCAAGACCTCCAATCTCGGTTATATATTTTTGTCAAAGCTGAAAACTTTGTTGCAAACTTTGTTGAATCCGCTTTCGCCCATCCTAAAACTAACAAAGAAGACGAAGAAGTCCCGTTTTATTCTCAAACTGCGACCTTATACACAAAACAAAACAGGGCATTTAAAAGTTACATTTCTATTCTCCATATAAACTAGATTACACTTTAATAGCCTCACAAACATATTTAATATACCTTTGTATGGTCTCGTATTTTATAAGTATTTAAAAAGTAATCCACTCAATGGCCCGTCAGAGAAGCGAACGAGAAAGTCAAACGAGGCAGGAAAGTGAATTTGTCGCTCTCTTGGGAGTTGTATCCAACAAACCTTTCAAACAAACTCAATTTCATTTTCAGGGGCCATGACGAGGACAAACCAAGAGACCGGAGGGAACCCTACATCGGCGAACGGTGGTGGCACCACGACAGGTCCGGTGGCCATGAACCACCTGCTTCTGGGAAAGAAGCCTCTAGTCACTGCCAAGCCAAGGCGCGGTCCAGTGCCGGGTGCGGTCCCGAAGCAGACGCCGCCTAAGCGACCGCAGCAGCCACCCGCGGCATCTGTGCCGTCGTCCGCGGCGTTGCATGTGCAGCAGCTGCCAACGGCCAAGCCAGCGACGGCGCCGACGCAATACACATGTCCACAAGTAAGCGACTATTTTTGCCTTTTAAGGTCATTGTCACCCTTTTCAATGGTTCAAGACAAGATCTAATATTTCTTTCTTTCCTCCTGAAACCCGATCTATGTATGTTTCACCAGCCTCCAAGCTAATTAAACCAATGTCCTTCTAGCCTGAAATCCTACCCCCTGGTGACCCAGCAGCCAATGTCGCGGCGAGTGAGAGCGGCAGTCAGCTGACCGCGCGTAGCGGCGGAAGGAGGAAGAGCTCGAGCACGACCACGACGCCCAACGCGAGTAGGAAGTCCTCAGCTGAGGTCAACAACGTCAATGTCGCACAAGGGGGCGGGACTGCTATCAAAGGTGAGAATATTTTGCGCCCTTACAGAATATGTCTTCATATTGAGGCAAGATTTGAAATAATTGATTTCAATGTTTAATTATGTCAGGGAATTGTACCAACTGAGTAATATGTGGAGATTAAATTTTCATGAATAATTGAATAATGAGCTGGAACGCCTGAAACTTAACTAGCTGAGCTTAGAGAGCTGCCAAAAATAACCTTTACACTGCCTCAAATATACTCGCCAAGTTGTATTACTACTTTCAAAGTTCATTCCCAATATCTTGAGCATTTCCCGCATTCCGATCGAGTTAAGAGTTCTCGGATCGGGGTGGAGCAAAAAGAGTTTTCGCGCATCCAACTTTTCTTCTCTCACAACGAGTATATTGAGAGGCTGGCGACAAAAAGTTTCTCCCTTGCCTTCGATCGGGAAGATGTACATGATATAAACGATAGGCGCGGACTGCACACACCGTAGCTTTTTAACCGTATATTGCTGTCCGAATTACTCAAAGTTTAACTCCCAAGTTTAAGACTTATCTAGTGATGGTAGTACCAGGAACCCTTTTCGAACCTCCTTAGAACACTTTTTCCTTCTATTTGCTTTGCTATTTACTCTTCCAGGACAGCAAAAAAGGGTATTTCCAAAATTATTATACGTAGAGAGTCAAGACATCTCAAGCCGATATAACATGATCAATACATATTCATTGACTCTAAAACTGTTCACAGTTCTGGCACACTTAATGGGGAGAATATAACTGTGCCACTTTACAATTTCCAGGCCCTTCCCCGTCTTCCACGCCACTGCTGACGCCCTCCCCGTCCCACCGCCCTGGTTCAGCTCATGCCCTCCGCC
>LR140829.1:0-14752 GCA_900659605.1 Tisbe holothuriae | reverse complement strand
ACTCCCCATCCTCCTCCCAAGGCCTTCCGTATAAAGCAGCAGCAGCAGCAGCAGCAGCAGCAGCAGCAAAAGACACACCACTACCAGCAATACTACGGCTACGTTCAGCAGCCGCAAATGCACCTCCAGCAGCAGCAGCAACAGGCTCACAAGGTGAAGCGCAGCAAGGGTCAGCAGACGAGCTCCAAGCACCACCATTCGAAACAGAGATACCTTCCGGACGACAGTGGAGTGTAGTAGAGGATATGAAGATTAATCGTGCGGTGTCGCTGGTGATATGGGCTGTGGTGTCAGGGTTGCCATTGTGTTGAGTGTGTGTGGTGTCAGGGTTGCCATTGTGTTGAGTGTGGCATCCCTAAGACAGAGACTAATGGTGACCGCTTCTGCTGTGCGCGGGCTTGCTGCTCTCTGGGGGATTAGCAAGAAAGGGGAAAACAACACAGAAAGGCAATATGGAAAATAAGAATCTATTTGCTCCAGTATTTCAAAATGGTGCTCGTTCTCTAACACGCATTCTCACTCTTTGAATGTTGTTGAAAGCCAAAATGCAAGAAAGGGTGTGCCAAATATAAGATGTTAAAAGAAAGTGTCTGTAAAAGTTTTCTGCCAGCTCAAAAATGATTTTAAATATCGTCAAAATTGTTTCCGTTAATAGACCAGATGTAAAAGCTGACATAGAGCTCCATATAATTCCTCTTTTCAACTTTCAGATGAGATATAAATTGCATTATGATGATGATTCATACAGAGCATAAATAATCAAAGCTATATAAAATTGTTCCTTGAAAAATTCGATGTGAACTGATGTTTTGAGTAAAATATTGCATGACTTTGAATGATATAAAGAAGCACTTTTCTACAATACAATATATAAACAATCTATTTAACTATTTATTATAAAACACTATCAGTATCTTTAACATGAGGACAAATATAATCTCAGGGAGTGAAAAACATTATTGCATACATTTCATCGGTTCCACGTCAAGTTCTTCCGCCAGCTTTCTGTAGCTGACAATGTGGTCTGGTGTGTACTTGATGCCTCCTGTCTTGGCAACCTCAGCTTGGCTCAGTCGCTCAGGATCACCGGGAACACGGACAGGAAGGTCTGGATTAGCAGGTTCGAGTCCACGAAGGTGGTTCATAAGATCCTTAAATGAGATATTTGTTATATAAGTTCAAAAGAGTTCCACAAACTAGTCTATATTTGAACATATTTCCCTTGCCAAAACAATCACATCCAATCATCTTTGGGACACTGAAAATAATTGAAGAAATTGGACTATTTGATGGCATTATCTGATATCTGTTTTTGTTCCCACTAAAACTTTTCTGCCCGGGGAAGAATATGGGTCAAAGTGGAGGAGGAAGAAGAAAAAGCTCTTTTTGCTCTTTTCAGTCTTCTTATTTTCGTTCATAAAGAGCCTTATGGGGGAAAACCCCTTTTCAGAGAACCCAGCAGAGCGTGAGAGCAGAAGCAGGCCCTGTGCAAAAATAACTCTTTCTTTGTATATCTGTGAGTGAATTGCAGCCGGTAAATCTTCCAGGAATAGAAACAAACGGTCAAACGTGATTGCATTTCCATTACCTGCAATCTTTCGGCCATTCCAGGAGCGAAGCATTCAGGGTTGATGGCGACGAACATCTGACCGAGGTTGGCAGGGGTGGAGAAGTCCTTGTACTTGCGGACATGGTGAGCATACCTAACCAGAGTAACATTGTTTAATACTATTTGTATTACAGGGCAACAAGCATTGGAAAATTACAATTATTTTATAAGAATTACAAATACATTGTTTCAGAAAAGTCAAGAATTACGTCATTCTAGGAATTTCAATAACATTGAATTACAACTAAATTACCTCTGGCATTACATTTTCCATGAAAAATTCAAGAATTACTTTTCAAATGTAATTCTTCCCAATGCTTGTTACAGGGTGATCCATATGTAACAGGACACTAATCTTAGCAGTGTTAAGTGTCCTTAGACGGCTGTATCACCCTGTATAACTAAATATATCATCATACGTTGCTCCCGACATGATCCCAGTAAACAACTCCACCGCCATGGCCAACCCGTACCCCTTATACCCAGAGTTGAGCTCCGTCCCGCCTAACGGCATCAACCCCTTCCCTCTGTAAAACGCCTCCTCCGCGTCCGTGGTCGGCCTCCCGTCCTGCCCCAGAGACCAGCCCTCCGAGGGCAACGGCTCCCCCTTCCGAAGCTGCATCTCAATCTTGCCCATGGCCACGGAGGATGTGGACATGTCGAGGAGGAATCGGTCGTTGGGGTCCGAAGACGGGGCGCCGATCTGAAATTACGTTCTCTTTGATGCCTTCAATCGATTGATGTTTGATTTCCCCAAAGGGAACTTTTCGCTTTTTATGTGAGAAAATGCATTTCTGGCACAGTCGTCCGGAAGGTCGTTTTCTGCCAAGGGGATCTTGGTGTTAATCAACTCTTTGAGGTGTTAATAAAGGGTTTTGGTCAAGTAATAATCTTTAATTAAGGGGCGGAACTCACGTCATATATATTGCAAGATTAAATGCTGCAAACGATGTGGAAATTGTTGTAAACAGAACGCTGTGTACTTAATAGATGGAAAGCTGAAATATATTCCACTTTTTCTAGCTTTCAAAGCCAATAAATCTCTCTTTTTTTCCCCCAGACCATGTTTAACATTTACACGCATGGCGGGCGGGGGACTAATGTTGTCAGTGAATGCATTTATTTTGCAAAAGGATTTGTGATAAATTTCCAAAATAGATACTCCAAACATATGAAGAAAAATGCTTTAATTGCCGAAACAAATACCGAATAAATAGTATTAATTCTTACCGAAATCGGATTCGTGCCAAAGACCTGCTCCCGTCCTCTAGTGGGTGCCACATGCGGAGAAGTATTGGTGGCGGCCATACCAATCATACCAGCAGCAATGGCCTGTTCTGTATACCATTGACATACACCAAAGTGGTTGCTGGAGCCAGCACAAACCCATCCAATACCTGAAGGGCCTCTGGCTTTTTCTATGGCAAGGTCCATGCTAGAGTAACATTAGTATAATCATACTGTATTTACATTCAGATTGAAATTATAAATGTTACTAACCAAAATTTTCCAATAACAACACCAAGTCCTGATCCTCCATCCACTAAGGCTGTGCCTGATGTTTCCTTGACAATTACAGGCTCTGCCAGAGGGTCACAATTGCCAGCTCTAATGTCTAAAATGTTGTTTACCATTACTATCAAAGTTATTGCAAGGTTATATTTAGTGTTTACCCTTAACATAAACCGCCAATCTGTTGAGCCCGTGTGAAAAGTGTCCTCTCTCATCCGCCATGGAGAGGTTATCAGCAAGGAGATGAGCGCTTCCAGAAGGAGTGCCAACCTTGACCATGCAGTCATGCATAAAGCGGACAACCTCAGCCTGAAAATGCCATCACTTAGGAAGTCAATTGTTGTTAAAAAAGAATGATGTTTACTTTTGGGATCCATAATTCATGCTCTGCAATGTCAGTAGAATACTTTGAGATCATTTGCGTCAGTGGACAACATCTTGTCAATGACATTCTTTGCATCAATATTGGCAACGACATGTTGAATTTGCACAATCACGTCCACGTTCGTTTGTTTTGATGCTGTTACATAACCAGGCAGTTGCTCAATCCACTCCACTACATTGCTTGGTTTGCAAGACAAGTGCACAACTTGAGCGCGCGCGTTAGCTGCAAAATCAGACGAAGACACGTTATATACTGTAGTAGTCATGATCGAAACAAAGATTATCTGTATTTGTCCATTTAGAAACAGCAATGACAGCAATGAATTATTTATCGTTTAATCGTCTGCTGGCGTTTTGTCCATTCTCTGCATAGGCGTGACCCCAAGCTCCTCAGCCAACTGTTGATACGACACGATATGATTCGGCGTGTACTTGATCCCACCCTGTCTGGCCACCTTAGCCACGGAGATCCGCTCAGGGTCCCCAGGGACTAACACGGGCAGGTCAGGATCCGCGGACTCCAGACCCCGAAGGTGGTCCATGACGTCTTGTAACCGGTCACCCATGCCTGGAGCGAAGCAATCGGGGTTGATGGCGACAAAGAACTGGCCGAGGTCGGCGGGGACCTTGTGGTCGGTCCACTTGCGGACATTATGTGCAGAACTAGAGCATAACATGTAGAGACCTTAACCTTAAATGTAAAAATATATAGTAGCTTACGTCGCTCCGGACATGATCCCACAAAGAAGATCTACAGCCATGCCAAGGCCGTATCCCTTATACCCAGAGTTCATCTCTGCTCCTCCCAATGGCATGAGACCTTTGCCTCTGTAAAAGGCTTCCTAACACAATATAAAACAAATAGTTGTTTGGCCGTATCAGACTATTACTCCTCTACCTCTGCATCCAAAGTGGGTTTCCCGTCCTCACCTAATGACCAACCTTCAGAAGGCATCTTCTCTCCCTTCCGCATCTGGATCTCAATCTTACCCACAGCCACTGCAGATGTGGACATATCAAGGAGGAATCGGTCATCGCCTTTGGAGGGAGCAGCAATCTAAAAAAAATTAATTACTCTCTGATTGTGCTTGTTCCTGTCAAAGCCTTACTGAAATCGGATTGGTTCCAAAAACCTGCTCCTGCCCTCGGCAAGGAGCAACCAATGGTGATGTGTTTGTAGAGGACATTCCAATCATACCAGCTGCCAGCGCTCGCTCTGTATACCACTGACATACACCAAAGTGGTTGCTTGCCCTGGCACATACCCAGCCAATGCCGGCAGGCCCCCGGGCTTTTTCAATAGCCAGATCCATACTATAATGACATCATAAAACAGGCTTATCAATAGTTTTAAATGTTAATACCAGTATTTTCCTATGACAACCCCTAATCCATGCTTCCCATCCACCCACGCAGTGGCATCTGTCTGTTTGATGATCTCTGGCACCGCCCCCGGATCACAGTTGCCAGACGTGATGTCCTTGACGTAAATACTCAGCCGGTTGAGCCCATGAGAGAAGTGTCCGCGCTCATCTGCCATGATGAGGTTGTCAGCAAGCATGGCGGCGTTGTTCTTGGACGTGCCGACCTTCTCCATGCAGTCTTGCATGAAGCGGGTGACCTCAGCCTTAATATACACATTATAAGACTATTTAATAATCATACTCTAGTACCTTTGTGATCCATAGGTCTGCATCGGAAACATTATCCTCTGATAGATGTCGAACAGAGGCCACAAGTGGAGACAAGGACCTCGGAATTGAGGCTGCTCTCCTTACTACAAACATCTTAGCTGATCACCAACTACTAGCGTGCTACAGGTTGAAGTGTATCTTTGGCAATATTGAGACTTTGAAAACAGGTTCTCCGCA
This sequence comes from Tisbe holothuriae, assembly GCA_900659605.1. Lineage (NCBI taxonomy): Eukaryota > Metazoa > Arthropoda > Copepoda > Harpacticoida > Tisbidae > Tisbe > Tisbe holothuriae. The sequence continues at coordinate 9,376 of LR140829.1, read as the reverse complement.
ACGAAAGATTTCCGAATTGACATTCTCGCAACCTCTCCTATTCAGATTATTTTATTTCATTCTCAATGTGTTAATACAAAAGAAGTTCCTTCTCTCTTCTATCATCTCATTGCACCTTGAAAAAGCGACCTCATGCTGATTATGATAAAACAAATTGTACATATTTCTTGTTCATAAGAGGAGGGAAAAGGATGTTTTACACATTATTATACTGTCAATATTTGGTATCACAGCTCGGCATCTTTTTGTTCTTTTTGTCTTAAAATATATAACATTGTTTGAAGGCAAGAATCAAGATTACACTTTCGTCCTCCGATATCGGCTAAGAGATTAAAGAATAAAATTGGAAGATCTCTTATTCATCTGAGCGCTCACAAATATCCTTTTGCAGCAATTTCTTCATTCGTAAGACACGATCGTTGGTTTCTGCCATGTTTCCGTTCTTCCTGTTACGCCCTGACCACACGACATAAGTAAAGCGCTGAGTTCTTGTCTTATGTCGTGTGGACAGAGGTTCTCAGGGAAAAGTCAGAAATCCGAATTTTGAATTGGGGAAATTGGGAGAAGAATGAATTGCGTTCTTGGGTGATAATTACAGTCGAATAATCAAGCTGGGATTTAGATATCTCCAAAATGTACAGCGTAAAGTTTTTTATCTCTCTTTTGTTTCTCAGGCGAAGCGGATATGAATAAAGAATTGGTTTTTGGCTATCTAATAAACTGCTTTTAAACAAAGTTTCGCTCAAGAAAAACCTCTTCGTGCACAAATTTTTCACTTTTTAATCTCTTCCTTCCATCAACCTACAAAAGCGACATAAACTCAGGACATGTTAAATTACCTTTGACCTGATTGAATTACATTTCGAATGGAGAGTCTACTCAATTATTAGTGAATCCTGCCAATATTTTAGTAAATACCAGATAATTACTTTCTTTACACAAATTTTCTCAAAAATGCTCTTTCCAGCCTTAACCAGGACAACAAACAAGCAGCAGAGTTTTTACGACTCAACTATTTCTTCTTCCTTCTCAAGCTTCGTCTTCGTTTTGCAAACAGCCCACCACGCCATAAAGCAATTTTCCTCAATGCAGCGTCTTGGAAGCTTTTCTACCTTTGTGCCGCTTCCTGGGATTCATTAAAGTGCGCGTGTGTGGCTTTTTGAAGCCTTCATTAGACATCAAACGCGTGCTATCTTTTAACACACTGCGGAAGAAGAAGAAAGTGTGGGTGGCTCTGTTTTCGCACAAATGTTTATCATTCGGGGAAAGGAGTTTTCTTTCTTCTCCCAAGAGAGTTTACGACGAACTCTCACGATTTTGCTTCTTTTCTTCCCCTTCCTTATTCCGGTGCAAACAAAAGGAAGAGAAAATGGTAAATTAAAGGTAGAGGAGAAAGGTTCCCAAATGCACGGGAAGTAATATTGAAATGAAACTTAAACAAAACTAATCCTCATCATTCCCAATAAAGGTGTAAATGATCCAATAGGTTTGACTTAATCTGCTTCGAGCTTCCAGTCTGTCATCTCTACTTTATTGTCGAGCACTGGCCTTAAGTTAAGAGTTTGCTTCCCTACTGAATTATTTTTCTTGGAAAACAACAAGAAAATACTAGATAATGATAGCCTTTTCTTTCGCTCTATTATTTCATGATGGACCTCGTTAGCCTCAATAAACAACATTAAAGCTTTGAAAACAATGCAATGCCAGTAAATGAGCTTCAATCACAAGTCTCTGGTTACGATTTGTGTCCCATTACCGGCGCGAGCGTCACTTTCTTGATGGAAGGAGGAGAGAAAATATGAACCGAGTGTTGGCACGAAAACGAGGTCGATTGTGTGGACACATAAAAAGGGATCATGCTTGGGCACAATTTCCTGCCCGGGGTAATATTTCAAAAACCACACACCAGACACACTCACTCAAACATCATCATACTGAATAAATATTACTTTCGGCACATTGTTGTCTTTTGTTTTCACTGTGATTTGTCTTTGCTTCGTCACACCGTGTCCACGGCCACGTTCACCGTGAAGCACGTGGCCGGGTCCGCCAACGCCGTCCGGACCCTGTTCTCAAACATGTCCCTGATCCGCGTGAACTCCATCACGTCCCTCGGCTTGGACGCCAGCCAGAACTTGTCAAACTCGACAAAGAGGTAGGCGTACAGGTGGTGGAAGTGCGTGAGCAGCGGGCGGCCCCCGTTCGCGTCGCTCGTGTACTTGACGGCGGCGTTGAAGAGGTGCGACTTGGCGTGGCCGTCCACGAGGAGCTTGTACGCCATGTGGGTGAGGTTGATGCCGACGATGGCGAAGGAATATCTGGAACGGACGGAGAGAAGGGTTAGGGTTTGGGAGTAGATTAAACTGGGTGATGATGCAAAAACAATGAAACATGAATTTAGCTGTTATGTACATAAGCGTTTAAGGAATGGTATATGAAAGTCAGTAAAGTTCAGGATAAGGTTGATTACATGCTTATACATTTTGTTTTCATTTTAAAAAACTGAATGACCATTTCTGTACCTCTGGCTTAAGTGAAAAAAAGAAACTTTGAGAAGTACACAAGCTGCAAAACAGGAAAAAGTTTTTGCATTTTTATTTCCTCTCCAGCTTGAGTTACTACTTTTCTAGAGTTTTCCTTTTCCCTTCCCTTCCTTCTCCCAAAATAGAAACTTTTTCCTTCTCAATGAGACTCTGCCTCTGTTATTTGCTGGCCTGTGTCTGGTAAGTACAAGGCTGAAAAGGTCTTCCATAAGGAGAGTAATAATGCAAACATTTTCTCAAACAAACAGTCATTTGAAGAGCAGAAGCAAATTAGTTGTTTGCCAGAAATGACATATTGGGCATTGTCATGAGACATGAATACGGGGTAATTAACGTAATGGGATTGCTTTCAGGATATATTTGGCAAATGCTTTGGCTATTTATGAAAGAGGTAGAGCAAGCAGAGAAGTGGAAAAGAGTGAAAACTAAGGATATTTAAAATGGAAATACTTTATTTTATAACACAAGATGCATTAACAATTAATTAGAAGTACAGGAAGTTATGCACGTGCAAAAATAAGACTTTATAATGTCATAAAAAGATTGACAGCTGTTAAAATTAATTGTCCTGTAGGCACAAGTTAATTTAATTCCGTTAATCTTACCTCACAGTTGGGGTTAAAGGTTGTAAGGAAGTATAAAAACTGCAAGCATATGTTTTGGGAAGGAGAAAGAAAGAGTGTTGTTATTTAAAAGATTAAAATAGTGCAAGATGCATAAACTCCCCTCAACTAAAAGTAACGAACAAAATGCTTCCAGACGAAATATGCACATACAGAGAAGAAAAAGCTTATGCTAAATTGACTTCATCTGTTCTTTTTATCAGTTAGGATGTCTCTCTGCTGCTGCTACTACTCGTCTAGTCAGATTAATAATAAAAGTCGTTGAACTTATCTTTACTGCAAAATGGGGAAAAACGTACAGGAGGTAGTACAGCATATGAGGCATAATTGAAAAAGATGTCTAGCAAGGAGAAATGAAATTTGGTGCAAAATGTACTGAATATGAGACATCTTGAGGTCAATGTGAACTGACCAATTCCTGTTTTGCATTCAGTGGTCTAAAGTTACTCCTGCAACCATTCAAAGTGGGCAGAAAAGGGGAATTCTCCCTTGTTCAGAGGCCACATTTCCTCCTGGAGCTAGTTATCTTTTGTGAGAGGAAGACAGGCGGTGCAAAACAAGATCATATTATTGAGGTTACCAATGTTTTGCTTAGCATGGATACAAGACAAACAATAGCTATGGCATCCAATATTAATTCCGAACAAAGTCATCTGAGCAAAAGGCCTTTTCTACTCCTACTTCTTCGTCATATTGCAGATATGGAGCCAAAGGGGAATCCCCTTTGCCACTAAAAGAGGAGCTGGAGACGATCTAATACCACAAGAAGGAAGGGAAGCCGAACCAACACTTATTCTCATGCTATCTCTATCACCCTGGGGCTAAAAGTCTTCTTGGATCGAGTGAAAGAAGGATGCATTCGATTTAAGCCTCAAGTTTGTTTGCTTGAGATAACTCAAGAAATTCTAGCCTAGAATCCCTTGGATAACTCTATATCAGGCCTTGCGGCAAAATATGGTGTTTTGAGCTTGAATTTGGTCAAGGCTGACAGAGTTATTTTTCCATTCTAGTCTGGTCTTCTCCTTCTCATTACCAAGTTAAATTGTCCTGATGACATGTTGCAGATCTATTTCGCCAGAAGTTAAAAGGCCCTCAGAGATGTTTTCCATTTTTTCATTCCCCTTGACATTCAGTGTGGTCCAACTTTAACGACCTTCTCTCTCGGTCTCTCCTTGAGGCTCAAACAGTCGTACTGCAAGAAATTGGGCCTTTGTGCCTCTTTGTGCTCTCGCGCCGTGTCGGTGTCTCCCTTCCCAAGGCTGCACTTTGTGCTCAGGGTTGCCAGTTTTTTGCATTTATAGATTAGATTTAAGGTTGACACTACAGTAAATATGTTTTCCGTTCAACCCTGACTGCTGGAGGACAAACAAAAGTAATGTCCTGTTGTTTTCAGTGGTCAGAAAGTTTTAGAGGCATTTATAGCGCCTTGTAAAACATGACGTTGCAAGTGCAAGTCAAAAAGTTTGCTGCCAGCAGATCTATCAATGGAGACACACACAGCAGGGCAAATGTGGGGCAAAATAAAGTGTGCTTTCAATTGATATAATAATACAACTGTCGAACTGACCATAAAATATAATCAGATTGATCAGACGATTAATTAAGGCCTTGTCTATAATCCTGTGGCTTATAAGCATTAATTATTACTCATGTCACAATATCAAAATTGTAAACAAAGGCCTTCTTTTGCTTTCCTTTCTGCATGAAAAAAATGTTTTTAATTAAGAAGGCCAAGAAACACAAATGAAGTCTTTGTGACTGCTGCTGGCCTGTCAAGGTAGAAGCAGCAGCCGCCTCAGCCGAGCAGAAGTAATAACAATAAAGAAACGGTCCATGATATACGCTACAGCCGTAGTAGTAGAGTACTAATAAACTCAGAACTGTTGTGCGAAAAATAAGCAGACTTCGTTGCATGGCCTTCTATATATTTCCTTTAAACGTTGTACGGTAGAGTAGCAGCAAGAAGGAAAAAGGAAGGCCTTTGACGTCATCAGAAAAAGGGTCATATTTTGGCGCTTTGTAGTCTCTACTATACTATAAGACTTTAATCATTAGTTGCATGCACCTGATCTTATTATTACACGCAACTGTCTCCTAAAAAGCCATTGCATTAGCTGCATACACCTGATCGTAATATTACACACTAGCTGTCTTTAAAGGCTATTGTAATAACATTTTCCTTCTAATAAGGTACAGAGTCAGCAGCAGGCTTGTTAACTCCCCTCTCTACCTCTCAATTATACGGACAAAAGTTGGGGTTAAAACACAATAAAACCAAACGATAACGAAATCCGCCACAAAATGGGTGTTTCTTGTCAAGAGTAGGAAGAAAGTCTTTTAGCGTGATTTGAGCTCTCTGTTGTTGTTGTTGTTGTTTCCTTACCCGTGTTGTGGGTGGTGTGAGTGGGAGAGAATGTGTTTGGCAGCGGAGTTGTACTCCTTGGAAAAGTATCTGAAAAGAAAGAATGTACATTTTAGAAGTGCGTCACAATGTCTAAAATAGCATCCGGACGGTCAAAAACGATAAAATGTGTATCCTCGAGACATCTTTCGTATGGGTCAAAAGAGTAAATCCTACAAAATGGCCCTTGTACAATACAATTGAAGTAGCAATCTCTACAACAACATGGAAAGGGACATCCCTGAGCTTGTAATGGCCACAGAAACACATAGACCTACAATTGCAAGCGTCCCTTGAGAGCTCACATAAGCACAGAGAAGACATCTCCTTCCTTTTAACGCCAATAGCTGGATCTCTAAGGGGCCGTTTTGCTCGTTTTCCCAGCTCTATGCATAGATCTGATGAGGCAGAATTATTCATCGGTGCCGCCAATGATGTCAAGAAGCTTTCATGGGTCACTGGGTGCCAAACAAAGTAGTTTATATTTTGTCTATTACTTCATTCAAGTATGCTCAAAGGTGCCATTAATTTGCAACTTCAATTTCATTGCTATATTTACCGCCAAGTTTCTCCCTCTTGAGAGTTTGAAGGCGACAGAAGAATTTATGGCTTGGCATATTGAGAGGAAACTTTCATGAGAAGGACTTTTTTCCCTTGGAGCCCCATTTTCCAACTTCTCAGCCCCATTTAGAGAGCAGCAGCAGCGGCGGACAGGGTAGAAAGAGTATATTATATTATCATCGTTGCAAAAAAGTAAGTGTATGTAGTCAAGGTCGTTTTAAGTTCTTTTTTCTCTACTTTTCGGCTTAAAGAGGATGTGTTTTCATGGTGTATTTTATACGGACTCATTCCCAACAGTTGGATCTAATTTATCCAAATTTTGACATGGCAATCCTGACCTTAGTTTTATCAAGGTCATGGTGAAGAAGAAACTTCTTTTCCTAAGGAAAAAAAATGACTTCACACACTTGTAACGACACTTGCCGTGCTCATTTCCACTTGTTGGAAGGAAAGTGTCATTAAATTCTAAGATCTCGTATTGGCAGAATATTTCAATATTGTAGCCCATAAAGGAGAGAAAGGTGGCATAAACTTGGCGCTGAAAACAAGGCCGTTTAAAAGTTAAAACTCTCCTTCCTGCTAAAATTGGCAAACTTTCCTGCTCTGAAAGAATATCTTGTTTTAATATGTGTTGTGCGTGGTCCGTATTGAACGGTTGGGTTTAGGCGGGAACGGACTCCTGGAAAGTCAATCTAACCCTTTCCGTTCTCAAGTTAGACTATTAAAGGCTCGAAAACCTTCCCCAGTGACAATATTCTCCTAGAGAGAGAGGTACAAAACTTTTCGGAAAATATGTTAAAATGAGGATAGGAGAACACACATAATGATGGAAAAGTTTTCCTTGTCCAGAGGACATTGGCAAACTTCCAATATTAAGCAAACTAGCATACGTACGTTTATCTAACTTCCAAGTTGTTCATTAATTAACAATATGACTTAACTTACAAACTTGTGTTAATAAACGTTAATAACACTTACATTAAGTTCTCCAGTCCCAGCATCCCCATGCCCCTGAAGTCCGTCTTGGGGTCGTCCCCCTGGAAGCCAATGTCCCCCCACTGCTTGGTCTTCCGCGTCAACAGCGGCACGCCCGGCTGCAGCAACGCCCACAGCTGCAGCAAGCTGCGCTCGTGCGACAGCTTCTCGCTGTCAAACGGCGTCGCGCGCAGGCGCTCAACCTCAGCCACGAGGGCGCGGTAGCCCCAGATCTGCCGGAGGCAGCTGCGGAGGGATGGCGGGAACCTGAAAGAGTGTATGTGATATAATGTCATATGAAAGCATTGCGGTTCCTAAGAGCTCGTAATAACAAATATGTTTTTCATTCCGCCGTCTTCCGAGGTAGGATCGTAAAGAAAACCGAGCTTAATGGAGGCTAGAGGGAAAATGCACTACTCATCAGGCTTGGAGGGAAATGCTCTTAGGAGCCAACACACGATCTTAAGGGATCTCAATGACCATTTATTTCTCTCAAGAGGGAGCAGAATGAATGCCATCCAGTTTAAGACTTCATACTCTACACTGAGCGACATTTTTTTTACATCCAGCCTCATCTAGATTTGCAAACGTTAGATGATAGCAGCAGCATCTTGTTGTTTTCCTCCTCTCCATATTCCGAGAGGAGGAGACCCATTAAGGTACGTAATGCAATAATCATGCTCACTCCATGTGTATAAAAAGCCTTAAAAGGCCATCAGAGAGCGACAAAAAGCAGTCTCCCAGTAGTGCATAATGGAAAGAGGATGATTGTATGATATTACTCCATGCTGGTTAATAATGGCCTTGATCATTTTTCTTTCAATAGAACCGTCTAGAACGAACATTCTCTGCTCTGGGCATAAATCACGATTTTATATTCCTAGCCCGGCTGCCGTCACTGTTAATTACAAAAGAGAGAAGGAGACTATTGCTGTATTTGTGGCTCAGGGAGAGAAAATGGAAACAATTGCCGAAAAAAGTATTTTATTCCCTACCTGGCAACGTCAACTTGTCTCATAAAACAAGTCTTGTAATTGCCAGAAGAACGGAGCGAGCGAAAAAATAGAGAGATACAAAGAAAAACGTATAAAATACGGCCCTTCTACAGTACTAGACAGAATACTGTAACAAGACGCAGCTAAGATCTTAAGAAACATACACAATAGGGCTCTCTAGTGATCATTTGCTAATCTAACTAAATGCTGACGTACATGTAGGGTATTATAACGATATTGGACAATGCTATAAACACAATATGGTCAGGATAAAACTTGAATAACTTACTGTTGATGCAATTCCCTTTTGATCTTCTTCACCCTGAGCACTGTTGCGACCGTCTGGTCAAACGCCTTCCGCTCAGACTCGGCCGAGGCGAACAGCACGCTGCAGCCGTCGCCATCCTTGGCAAGGGCGTCGAGCCGAGACACTTCTTGCTGGAGCTCCCGCTGTCGGCTCTGCTGTAGGGAACGTTCTGAAAGGATAAAAACACAATTAATACCCTTTGCTTGTCACAGTTCGGCTCATTCGTTCTCCCTGGTGAATTATATGCATAAAACTAATCCGATGTTGTTGCAGTTTCTTCTTCGTCGCCGAAAAATGAGTTTTTCATCGTGTGCGGAAATTGAATCTTTGCTCTGTCCTCAGGGCGCGACTTCTCTTCTTGTATAATGCAGTTATCCATCCTTCTTTTTTTCGGGGGAGGAAAACTGCGTAAAATATGGACGAGTCGTCTCTTGAGAGACGGCCAACAGATCATGACGGGATTACGAAAAATAAAACAAAGACCCGCAAAATGAAGAAGGAAATAAAAAAGAGCGCTCGCCAGCTCTACTAATCCACAGGGACTTTGCTTAATGAAGGAACGGGGATTAGCTCAATACGTTCCGGATTCGTACGTTCACTTAGCCATACTCAATCCCTACTCAAAGCTACAAGACAGATGATGTAACAGTTAGCCAGAACTTTAGTAACAATATGATGAATAATGTTGCAACAATTCCTAGTCAGCAATTGCTTAATATTACTATCACAATTAGGACCATGAACATAGTATAAAACATATGTATATTTCGTCCAAGAATCGGCCTGTTATATGAATATTAGGGTTCTTACCGACAGCTATGGACCTCGGTCCTCCCGGCGTCTCTCCATAACACACCCTCTGCAGCTCACAGAGCCGTGTGGACAGCCGTAGGAAGCCCTTGACGAGCGGCCGGAAGTAGCACATGAGCCAGGTGAAGAGCGCGCCCAGCCAGTCCGACATGGTGGAGTTA
>LR140828.1:0-10325 GCA_900659605.1 Tisbe holothuriae | reverse complement strand
CCCATTTCAGACCTTGTAAACATCATGTGCGGGTTCAGCGTCCAGGAAATGAAGAAGGTGGACCTGATCAACAAGATCTACACGCGGGGCTGCATTCAGAGCATCCAGGGATACGTGGAGCAGAACATGACCCTGGTCGGGTCAATAGCGCTCGGAGTGGCACTTGCTCAGCTATTCGGTAAGGAATTAAACGAGCTTATTTACGACGTCTTGAACTCGGTTATTTTGCTCTCATATCCAAATTGTAGCAGTCCTTTGCCACGGGCATGACGGCTGTCGTCTGCTGGTGTGGGCGCGTTTTGTGTGCTCTTTATCATTGACCCAATCTCTAGTCTTATGAAGGGTATTTTCTCCCCTATGAAAGTAGAAACAGTTAAATGGTCTGGGACTATTGTTCCTCAAAAATTGCGTATAAAGGGGAAATGATTAATAATGTTCCATTCTCTCATGTTCTTTTCCAGCGTTGTGGCTGTCCCGCACCCTCGAGAGTCAGATCGAAAACCAAAGAGCCTTGTGGAGGTATTAGTTCAACCAACGACTCAAAGGGGCCTAAACACAAGAGCATTAAAGTGTAGAAGCCAGGTGTGCTTCAAAAGTGATAGAATAAGACGCTAATAATGTGAAAATGTATAAATGGTCTTTCGAGAAGATTAAAAAAGTGGACTAAATCAAAGGAACGTGAAAAGCTCCAGCGCGAAGAAAGACAGTTTTTATATTTTTATACTAAGAGAAGAAAGCAAAAACAGGCATTTTCGAGGCATTTAATTTTCTAGTCTTCCGAAAAGCAAAATAATTTATAACGTATCCATTATAAATAATTCATTTTTGTCAAAATTAACCGCATTTTTCTTGCCATTTTCGCTACTTTCTGAAAATGAATTTCTTAAAGAATCGCATTAGTTCACGTATTGTATTTAAAATCCTTTTTTTTCTAATAGGCACAAAATATTCCTGTGATCATTTCGACAAATGCACTGGACAAATAAATCATTTTTATAGCATAGTATGTACATTTTTACCGTTTTGTTATTATAAAATACTTGCGAACGAGAGCTCGAGAGGAAACAATATTTGTTAATAAGCGGACTTCTAATATTAGATGAGAGATCGAACGTTTCAAGTAGTCAAAGGTCCGTTTATAATCCAAGTACGCGACGGCTCTCTAGCAGCAATAGTTGCATATTTTCTGTTGCATTGTGAGCACCTTCCAAACAAATCATGGAAGTTAAAAGGTCGATTCTCTCAGGAGAAGAATCCTTCGGACAAATGCAGAAAGACGAGGAGGAATTTGAAAAGCATCTTTACACCGAGGTCTTGGATCACTGTGAAAAACGCCGGCGAAGAATTGAATCCGTCTTCAAATGGTTTGACAAGGAGAAAGCCATTTTGGAGGAGAGCAAAAAGAGTTGCAGCAAAAGTCCACTTTGCAAATACCACGTGAATTATTTCGCCCTTGCAAAGACCAAGGAGACTGCTCTTGATCAGTTGGAAGAAAATCACCTGAAAGAGATGGAGGAACTGATTTCAAAGAGAGTGAAAGCCTTTCAACATTCCAGACAAAATATTAACAAAGTTCGTCTGGTCCAGTTTCAGCAGAGAATGGACTCTTATTTGCAGCTCCAACTGCAGCCCGGTCGACTGGAGAGCATGATGCAACAAGAGTGGCAACGGCAGCACAATGTGATGGTGGAGCTGCGCAGAGACCAGGAGGAGGAGCTGTCAGACCTGTGGATGGGACAAAGGTCCGTTTATATGCCCGAACACCATCATAGAGTTCTGAGCAAATTACAGAAGAGGCAACATAGGCATTATATGATTGTTTCAGGCCATTTTAATGCAAAGATGTTGCATGTTACGCAGCGGTTTATTGAGGATAGTGAGGAGAGAATTGGGATTGAGAGAGGTCGGCAGCGATTACCGATTTCTGAGCAGTTGAAAAGTGCTAATAACTCTTTCAAGGCCGATTTTATGAAAGGCTTTAAAGAGCAGAAATGGATGTTTCAAGATTTGGTTGCGAAGCAGCAAAAGTGGTTTCGGTTTCGGTTGAGAAGGGCTCGTTATGAAGGGCAGAATGTGATTCGCCAATGGAGGCGAGCCGGGTAGTACTTCACGTAGAAGTTTTTACTGCGGATTCAGAGAAATAAAGATATTTCATTTGTAAAAAGTATCCTGCCTTGCAGAATCTAAATTTTTGGTTTTTTTTCTTCACATTTGCGCAAAGTTGAGGCGAGACTCAGCGATATTCTCCCCTTTCATCACTTACAAGTTGAGCCTCAGCAGCCCCAGCTCAAATTTTCACCAAAAACAACAACCCAACTTGTCGTCTCAAAACAGTCTCAAAAGCTCCACCACTCCGCCGTCCTCCTCCCCACCATGGCCATGGACCCCCACGAGTTCCTGCTGCTGAGGGCGCAGTCCGGCGACCCGTACTCCAACGACGGCCGCACTCTCGAGGACGTCCTCAAGGAGAAGTTCGCCGACAATCCGGACGAGTACTTCAAGAGCAACAAGTCGTTCACCAACGGCAAGATCCACGAGAGCGAGGTCTACGCCGTGCTCGTCGTCGCCAGGGTCGTCGGCTGGTAAGAGAGCTGGCAGAAAACAAAGTAACAGTAGACAAATAGACCGAATACTTCGGGGCAAGTGCCGTTCGTGGTTCGTAGGATCAAAATCGGCAGAAATTTAACTTTTTTCATATTTTTAATGCCTTCACAAATAGTTCATGCTGTTGCCTCTTCAATAAGCCTATTATGACTTTTCTTCCTAATTTGTAACATGTATGGAGGCTGTGTCAAAAATGACTCAATGTAGTGCTAATTTGCCTTACCCAACCTAACCTGGCAGTGTCACTAAAGCAATATTTTGGCTCTAAGCCCTAAATCCGCGGGAGCCCTAGCCCTGTGGGGCATTCCCTAGCCCTGTGGGGCATTACCTACCCCTGTGGGGCATTACCTACCCCTGTGGGGCATTCCCTAGCCCTGTGGGGCATTCCCTAGCCCTAGGGGGTCCCAAAAATTATTTCGTAGCCCTGCGGGAGCAAATTCAAAACCTCAGCTTACGGACCTCGGAACGACACTTAAGCCAATACTTCTTCTCTAGGATGACGTACGACATCGAAGACTACGTGGGAATGGTGCCCGAGCTCAAGCACTTCATCCGGAGGCGTCTGCCTGAGACGCAACAGGGACTTGATGAGTGGAACGACCGCATCCAGGACGTCGCCGTCAAGTACGGCTGGAAGTCCCAGATTGAGCGCCTGACTCACACCGGCTACAAGGTAAGAAAGGCTTCATGCAGAACCCGCGCCAGTACAAGAGAACTAGGGTTATTTCGAGATTTCATTTCAGCGCGGCCGCAAGTACGATGAGCCCGACCTCCTCCGTCTCTACTCGCTCATGTTGGAGGCCTCGGCGGACCCGCGCGCCGACGGCAAGAGGGAGCGCCACCGACTCATGGTGGAACTGGCACGTCGCCACGGCCCCAACTTTAGAGTCCCCAACTACGACAAGCTCCGCCGCCTGCTCGTCGACGCGGCCATCGCCAACCCCGACTGGCATCTGGATGTCGAGCTCATCAAGGAGATGTTGTAAAGCGGAAAGGTGAGAGTTAGGGTGCGCTCGAAATAACATAGCCAGATTTTGAGCGTGCGTGACGGACAGACAAACACACGGACAAACAAACAGACAACTCCAGTTGCTTAGTGAGAGTGACCTCTCGAGATGTACGACACGGTTAAATTATCATTGTTTCCTTCTTACAGAGCCGAATTGTGTACCTCAAGGATGTCGACCCTCAGTGGAGCTGCTGCTGTCGTATATGCACCGGAGCGAGAACAAAATTTCGAATTATCTCCTATGTGACATAAGTGACCTTTTTTGTCTTGATAATTGTTTAAGAATCTGAATATAATACAACCAAATTGCCGCCATGCCGGCGTTCTATCTCTTTCAAAATGTCAATGTTTTCCACTCCTTGCTTTGACCCAAGAAAGTCTCTAGATATGGAATTATTCCTCCCCTGTGAATCATCTTCCCTCCAAATTTACCAGCTTGAGACTGATGGGTGTAAGTTTGAATTCCCCGAAACCTGATTGGAAGGGCTCGTGTTTTTTTCACGTGTGCAACGTTTTTCCGATTTTTGGACGTGTTAAAAGTTGTCCAGGGGGGTCTACATTAATATGACTGGAAGTACCATTATGTATATGATGCAAATGGAACACTTATTTACCCCTCTTTCAGTCACCTCTATCAATGGGAACAGAAATTCTTATCTTTCACAATTGACTCATAAAATGAATAATACGTTCAAAAAGAAGCTGTGAACTGTCATGAATGACAAAAAATCATTTCCTACATCTTGTGCAGATATTTAGGTGCTTTTTTACATTTTTATATAAAATATTTCCTCTTGTCTCGTCCAATATCCGTTTATCCCTAAAATCATTGCCGATCACTGCGCCACCCTAATTATTAATAATACACACGTGTGCGTGCTAATGATTAATAAAGTGCTGATGTCTATCTTGAAAATAATTAACGAGGGCTATAATTAATGCTGCTTCAATTGTGATATGATATTGATCGAGAGAACACAAAAATGACTTCGAGTGAGGATACTGTTGAGCAGGCGTTTCTACCGGGTGAAGAGGGCAAGCAGGTTATTAAAACTGTTGTCAATGTTTGTTATGAAGGTCCTGATGTGCTTGAAAAGCATGGTGGTAAAAAGGCATGCTGCAAATGGCCGGTTGTTGATAAAAGGGATTTGGAGAGGGTGCCAAAAGGCGCGTGTAGAAATGTTCCCGTTATCATTACGGCAACACTGGAGAACACATTTTACAGGTATTAATTAGAAATACTTATTAATTTAAAAAAATAGATACAATCTTAACAAAACGACATATTTTTTAATCCTTTTGCAATATCATTGTTTAGTGGTATGTGTTACTTTGCTCAATTTAGCTGTTAATAGCTGTCCTTACATAAGAGGGTGTTAATTGAGTAGCGTACGTACAAATGATCGAACCTCTTCAAAGGCAATATAATTGTGTACAGCAGCTGTGAGAGCTTAACTTTAAACTGTAGCAATTCATTAAGAAAATTCAAAGCTGTGCAAATATGGATGAATAATGATTTCTCATGTGTAAGCGCTTGGAAATGATGTCTTTAGCCTAGAAACAAAATTATATATATTGTTTAATGATTTAGTTATCCACGAAAATTCTAACCTGTTTTAGGATACCCGGTAAGTAATCAATCAAAGTTGCTGGCCTGCTAGGTGTATTTTTAGTTTCAGTTAAACTATAAAAAAGTGTTATATTTTCGCATATATTCGAAAGAATGAATGATAGGAGAATATTTTTAGATGCGGCCTTTATGTTGGCCACTTCCCCTGGTGGACAATTCTCATCTCACTTCTGCTCTGGATTTTCTGCACGGCTGGAAACAAATTCTTCTATGAAGTCATGGATGATGAAATTCTGTGGACACCCTACGGATCAAGTGTAATTTACAAGTATTGTAGTAACTAGTACAGTCAATCGCAAGTAACAAAGTCGCAGTAACTAGTTACATTTATCATAAGCTGCAACAGGAACTGTAATAACCTGGTACTACAAATGTTACAAGTTACTTTTTGTTTAAGATTATGTTGTAAAGGCTCAAAAGAGTCTAGCTAATTTTCTGAAAATGGAACAGTGAAGAACAGTGAGATTCAAACAATCTTAAGATTCTGCGTAACTTCTATATTCCTATAATCCTATTGACGATGTGTAACGGGAACGTAACTAGGTACATTTTCTGGAACCGTAACAGGAATGTACCTAGTTACATTTTCTGGAAGTGTAACTGCATAGTAACTATTTCTTTACAATACTAAGTCTTGTTTATCATGTCTGTACATCATTTAGGTAAAAAAATCTGTATTTTTACACACGGACAATGCAATGTAATGCCTACTTTATAGTTTATAGAGAGCAAAGCATGGACCGAGGCAAACTTCCCCAAAGACATGCGATTTGAGACTGTCATCATCACAGCCTCAGAGGGGAAGGAAGAAGGGGATGTCTTAACTGCAGAGGTTGTGCGATATGTGAGCTATTTTACTCATTTCAGTACTTAATAAGTAATGTCGATATGTTTTAGATGTATTCATTGTCAGAACAAGTCTCAAGAGTGACAAGTCATGATTTCAATGTGACTTATGAGGACTTATGTGTTAGGTGAATATTGTTAATTCTATTAATCTGATCCCAAAGTAATAACTTATCTAACAGGGATGCAAGTAAAGAAGGGGATGGAAGCTGCCACCAGGAATCCATTTTAAGTAAGTAAGCGAACAGTATTTATGGTTGTAAATACAATTGATATCATTTTAGATCTCTGGAACTATGACAACAACACCATTCAACAACTAACTGACCTAAAAGTCAAAACTGACATTGCCAGGGCCTTGGAAGAAAACCCGTAAAATATACTTTGCTAACACTTTGTCCTATAATATCTAGCAATAATGAGTTTAGGTCAGAATTGAATCTCCTATTCTCCAACCTAATCTTGGACGGTGAAGCAACAACTGCAGCTGGTCTCATGACGATCTGGGTGCTCAGGAACAACGGGAGCAAGGTTGATGCTCATGGACCAATCAGAGACCCCGTGGCAGAAGATTGGGAGCTGGGATTTGTTGAGGTAGCCAATGGGGAACGAGGATGCAGCACGGATTGCGGGCTGCTGCCAATAGGAGTGGAGGTGGTTGCATTGGCAGAGAGAAGGTAACTTTAAACTTGAAGAATTAATGTCCAACGTTGAATCTTCATAATTCGACTTACGGTTTCATAGTTTCGAGGATGAGATCAGTGGCGCTGTGGACAGCAACTACCAGCTACTATTTATTGGAATGGGGCTCATCTTCTTCCATGTGGCGCTAGTACTTGGAAAGTATAACCTGCTGGAGCAGAGGGTACGCTTAAAAGTTTATATTTATAGTACTGATTGTCATTGTTGCGTAACATATATAAACTTTAGATTGAAAGACTTGAAAAATTAATTCTTAGTATGAACTGCTTAGATGCATAGATGAGGCGTAAATTTATAGTAATTAACATTAATCTCTTATAGTCTATTTTACATAATAAGGAAATAAGGATCTCATCATTAGATTCTATTGGCCGTCCTTGGCCTCCTGGTCATTGCCCTTGCAATCGGGGCCTCCTTTGGAATGGGGTTCTACCTTGGAATCTTCTTCGCCGACATCCAGCCCATCATTCCTTTCCTCCTGCTCGGTCTTGGTGTGGACAACATTTTCGTCATTGCTCAAGTACGGTATATATAAATTTATCAGTAATAAAATAATTCTACTCATAGTTACTGTAGCCTAAACAAAATATAAAACATTAATTTGGCAGCTGACTGCACTAATTTCAATTGTAATCCTGCGAGAAGCAATGTACGAGTAATCCGAACATTCAAATGATAAACAGAATGTACCAATACACCAATGCAATGCTCCATATTATTTCAGAGCCTCTCCCACCTCCCCGCTTCTCAGCGACAATTGCCCGTTGCTCGCCGCATCGCGCTGACCATGAAGCACGCCGGCGTCTCGGTCACCGTCACCTCAGCCACGGACATCTGCGCATTTCTCATCGGCTCTACAACGGTGAGTTCAAACTTGGATTATTAGTCAAAATATAAGGTCATATTTCGTAATTTCAGAGTCTTCCCATCCTCCGAGCGTTTTGTCTCTTTGCAGCCCTTGGAGTCTTCTTCCTATTCCTATTCTCAATCACTTTCTTTGTCGGGTAAGCATCCCAAGCATGAATCTCCCGCCGAGATTCGTTTCTCTTACGGTATGCGTCGCGTACCAGCCGTAACGGTTGATGTATGCATGCATTTCTTGTATTAATGAAAGTGCGGATTTAAGGATTTCTAGAAAAGGGACAATTGAGAAATGCGACTGGTATGCGACGCTGACGTCAGCATATATCTGAAATGAATCTCGGCGGGCTGTTATCTATATTACCACGATTTTTCCAGTTGTCTAGCCATCGATGAGCGCCGCATCGTTGCCCGAAAAGTCTTCCCTCTCACACCGTCCCTGCCGGACTCCTGGACGCCGAATGAATGCAGCCAGAAACCGGACCTGGGCGACCGGGTGTTTAGCGGGCCCGTTGCGGAGGCTCTTTTCGGAACCAAGGCCCGGTTATTTGTGCTGCTCTTGACGGCCGTGCTCTTTGGAACGGGGTTGTATGGGGTGGCGAATCTCAAGTCAGACTACAGTCCAGGTGCGGATTAAAAGTTTACCTACAAATGGGCCATCCTGTCAAGTCCTTCTCTACATACTTTCAGTGCCATACCTTCGACATGACTCTTACCAAACTGAATTCTACCTCAAGATTGCCGAATTCTTTCCTGAACACGGCGAGCGAGTTCAGGTAATCTTAAGACGTCGTATACTATGTCCATTTAAGACACGCACATTATAGGTCTATGTCGGTGAAATCAAGTATTGGAACCATCTGGATGAACTTCTGGATCTTGGACGGGTCCTGGAAGAGAATGAGAGCATCAGAGAAGGATCTGTTCATTATTGGTTCAAAGAGTTTTATGAGGGATTCTGTGAGAAGACAAGGTATAATCTTGTTATGCAAGTTTATATAGTTTGATAATGCGTGTGTTCAGCTCAGAAGAGGAGTCTGATTTCTATGACTGGGACGACTTTGAAGACTTTGTGGAGATTGATGATGAGCTCAGTGATCCAGATTGCTCACAAGGTAGCACGATAAACTACTTAATATTAATATTCATTAAAGATAAAAGGCTCATTTAAGAACTGTGGTTCAAACGTCAGCTCCTTCTCTTCCTCGATTCAAACCGTCGCTTCTTTGCCGATCTCCGTTTTAACCGCTCTTTGGAAACCGCGCCCGAATCAGAGCTCTGGAATGGCGGGTTTGAGCTGGTCGCTTCTCGGCTCCGGTTTCAACACGGGGCGTTGCCAAACACTGCTGCGCAGAACCGGGCTATGGATGGAGTTAAAGTATGAAAAAAATAACTGCAGCAGTATTATACAAATTCCTAAGGATTTGCTCTAGAGCAATCCTTACAAACTTCTTATTATATGGGTCTATTTTTGGTTTAAAGCATACTTCAATATATTTTTAATGTACCTACATTGCAGGACTCCTTGTCAGAAATCAACTTCTTCAATGAGACTTTCTCTCATCCTTTTGCCCACGCCTACCTCTACCTGCAGTGGGAGGCCAACAAGGCCATGACCAGGGAGCTCATCAGGAATCTCGCTCTAGCTCTACTCAGTATTATTGTGGTAAGTAACCATTACAGGAGGCATCAACATCCCGTCGAGATTCGTTTCTCTTATGGGATGCGTCCATGGGTCTAAAATAAACATTTTAGACCCATGGATGCGTCGCATACCACTCGTTGCGGTTTTAAAAAGACGGAAAGGAATGAGAAATGCACTTTCATTAATACAAGAAATACGCATACGTCTATCTGAAACGAATCTCGGCGGGATTATAGATCAATGCAATGTGAAAATTAAAATATATACCATAATTGCATTGAACAATGACCACAACTCAGGTGACCTCGATCCTGATCTCCCACGCCCGCATCACCCTCCTGGTGCTCGTGTGCGTCGTCTTCACCCTGGTGGACGTCGCCGGATTCTCCTTCTTCCTCGGGCTCACCATCGAGATCGTCACCAGCATCATTCTCATACTCAGCTGTGGGCTGGCGCTCGACTACTCGGCGCATATTGGGGTGGCTTATTTGGGGCGGCATGACCACGGGAGTAGTGAGAGGGAACTGAGTAAAATTGGTGAGACATCATAATGGTAGTAAGCAATGGTTGAACTTTATGCTACTGCATCTGGCCATAGAATACCTTTTTTTATACTTTTAACATAATTTAGTAGTCAAAAGTCTATTATGCTAATGTTACTGCATCTGGCCCATATATGTAATAGTATACTTCTAACATGGTTAATAGTTAAAAGTGTAATTTTGAGTCTCAAAAATCGTAATATCTCATTTTAGATCTCTCCAAACGCGCACTATCCAGTATGGGCTCAGCAGTATTCCATGGCGGTTTCAGCACATTCGTGGCTATCGTGCTTCTGTTCTGGAGTGACTCATACGTCTTCCTAACCTTTGCTAAGGTCTACATTTTAGTATGATGATGATGTACGATTAGATAACTTTCAATGTATCCTTTCAGATGTTTGGTTTGGTTGTTCTTTTTGGTCTCTTTCATGGACTTGTCTTCCTGCCGGTGGCACTCAGCTTTATCGGGCCATCATTAAGGGATCG
>LR140827.1:0-14751 GCA_900659605.1 Tisbe holothuriae | reverse complement strand
CGGTTCTCATTTTTGGTTCGGAAATACATAAAATAGTCTGGTTTTGCGCCCAAGGGCAGTTGGCTGCAAATGTTTATTGCCTCCGGTTCTCTTCTTTTTCTGCAGGAAAATTCCTTTTCTGGCCTTGACTCTTTTGTCGCAATAATGGAGCCTAATAAGAAAGTCAGAAAATCCACGGTATGCATGGCTGAACCGGCTTTTTCACCCTTATTCCCTAGCACAGTGGTCTGGCTTCGGAAAATAGTTATTATGCACAATTGCTTCTACAAGACAACAACATTTACTATTATAAGCAATACCGTCTCATATTATATCCATTAGTAATCCATTTACTTTCCCCATTAACCATGCAATAAACCACTGTGCTTATAAAGGTTAGATAAGGTCACAGCAAAGGCCAGAATGATGCAAATAACAGGAAAAATGCAGTTGAAACATTATAGTAATATGGATTTATTCTGAGCGTTCCAAGTGCTCTTAAAGAGGATTAAGATTAAAATCTCATTTTTGAAAATGGTATTCAGTACATTTTATTCCGTACACGCGGAAGTAGAGAAAGCTAATCCTCGAATCGTGGCTTATTCCCGGGAAAAATGTAGATACTACTACTACAACCATTAAAAAGCGCTACTTTCAAAATATACATATTCTACAGATTCCGATCTGAAACTCATGATAATATAGATCGGCTGTCCACTAGACAAGAAGCAAACGGGGCCAAATTAGTTTGTTCAAATGCTATAAAGAGCTTGATATAAGCGTTCGAAAGAGTCATTAACCTCTTATGCATGTTTATAGCATCAATACAAAGCATAACACCCATGTTAAAAGTCTCCGTTGGCTCTTCTGAAGAGTTACAATTTTGGCTAGAGAACTCTTATCATTTGGACAGCAGAGATAGTAATGAAGAATTGCTTTTCATTCAATGCATAGCAGAAATAATAATATTCCAAAAATGTGACCTGCTTTTCCTCCCCTCCCTTTTGAATTTTGGAAAAGACATCATTTCATCCAATCAAATATTCAACGACTTTTTTATCGAAAATGTTCGACTGTGGATCGATAATAGAACAAATCAGTTCGACACCGTTTAAAAAACAAGCTCCTTTCGCTGCACACATGTCCAAATAGGAATTATGGTAACTGCAGTCTATTATTAGATTGCGCTTTTCTTTCTAGGAGACTCTATCATGGGCGACTGTTTGAATATAAGCGGTAAACGGTTAATAATATAAGTTAATAACAATGTTAATGGATTTAAGCATAACTATGTATACATTATACACATATTTAACCTTACTTCTAAAGTTCTAATACAGTAACAGTTACTGTTATAGTACTCTTGACTGACGAAAGTTAAGAACTTTGTTGTACATCTTACATTTCAAGTATATGTTCAATAAAGTCTTGAATGTTATATACTAAAAGGAATGATTAAAATAGTTAAATATGCAACGATATTCTCGAATGATACACATTGGTTAACGTTTATATCAATGCGCGCGTGTCCCCGCGAGTGCAAAAAAAGGAAAGCGATTCTCGCCGAGACTAAATTTACGACTTTTTCTTCTTTTCCCCGAGTCGTCTGAAGTAGCCGGAGATTTGCAGCATTATTATTCAGAGGTTGGTCGGCTGCAGCCAAGGATCTTCTTTCATCCAAGGCTGCAGCAGAGTAGAATAAGAGCTCGGTTCGTTAAGCATAATCCGATACGCTGGTCGGGAACATTTTTATGCCTGTTCATGTGCACGTAACATGATTAAGCGTTTTTCCCGGCGCTGTGTGCAAAATCCCCTGATTTTATTCGGGTTGCAGTTAACTTTTCCTACTCAATAGATCTAGGTTTGTCACTTTAAACGGCATTGGGAGAGAGAGAGAGAGAGAGAGAGAGAGAGAGAAAGAGACTTCCAATCACAAACTTCTTTTTACGATGATTACGAGAAAAGAAAGAAAACGCTTTTCCTGAATTAGCAGCACTCGCATTAAAGAGCCTTTGCACAGTGGTTTTCATAACGTCACCATGGAAAAATGTACAAAATAAAGGTTATATTGCTTTAAAGGGAGATTGTTTAGACTTAAATACAGTGGGATATGTATGCTCGGTATATAAATAAATTCCCTTTTGAACCCACTGTGCGGTCCCATTGTTCACTCTGTGATTTAGGACGCAGATAAAAGAAGCAAACGACGCCGACTCCGAGCTGAGTTAGTTATGGTTTCCATTCTAGCTTTCATTTCATCTTATCCCGGATTATTGAGATGAGATGTCATCCAAAACTATCTCTCTAGCACTTCAAATAGGGTCAGATTAGGACTGTCATCAATGCTTTTTGTAACAAGAGTTACATTTGAGTTACAAAACAGTAACTATTACTTTAATTATGACTGTCATCGCCGCTCTTTGTAATAAGAGTTACATTTTTGTTACAAAACAGTAACTATTGCTTTAATTATGACTGTTATCGCCGCTCTTTCTGACAAGAGTTACATTTGAGTTACAAAACAGTAACTATTACTTTTAAGAATAGGAATTATTCTGTTATATTAATCATTAATAGGGCAGCGACAACTTTATCCCCAAGACGCGGCAGCTCTGAGAAAAAAATATGAAATCTGAGGGGATACATTTTAAGCCAAATTACCACTAATAGAACCGAATTCTATGCATTTCCTTTCATAACTGCCTCATCTTTGCATTAATAAAATGTGTACCATACCCTCACAATGTTTGTTTAAAGTCAAGTACATAGCAGTACATAGGTTTGGGCTAACTAACATATCTTTATTTTAAAATTAATTCATAAATGTATGCTATGCCATTAAAGTCCTTGTTGAAGTTTACTACACAGACAAGAGACAGCTCTGGAGACGTAGTTGAGTATCTTTAACACAGACAGTAGGGGAGGTTGCGTGCGATAGCCTTCTTCCGTCTTCCGACCTTCTTGGGGATAAAGGCGTCGATGCCTGTCAAAGACAGTTTTAAGATCTTACAACCGTCTTTGATGCCTGTATATAAACTTCTTTGGATATAAATAACCGATTCGCTTTGCTGGCAACCCTTATGTGAGCGCGCATTGACGTATAATAGGCAAAGCCAGACAAAGTAATACTTCTTTTACTGGCCGCCCTTATGTGCGTCCGCATTGACGTATAATAGGCAACACCAGACAAAATAATACTTCTTTGCGCAGGCCAACGATAAGAAGAAAAAAAATTCTCCGAAAGGAATCAGTCTCAGCCGAGCCCGAAAGCTAAATCTCATAGAGAAAACTTTTACAAGGCCACCAACAAAGGCTAAGACCTTTTTTTCGGCCTTTCCGGATTATCCAACAGCATCCCACATCGGGACA
The DNA here is from genome assembly GCA_900659605.1 of Tisbe holothuriae. Classification (NCBI taxonomy): domain Eukaryota; kingdom Metazoa; phylum Arthropoda; class Copepoda; order Harpacticoida; family Tisbidae; genus Tisbe; species Tisbe holothuriae. The sequence goes on along the minus strand of LR140827.1, from coordinate 11,403 downwards.
TCGAGTTCAGGGGCTCCGGGCATGTGCGCACCAAGGCTTCAAGCAAGCTTGCTTCTGTGCGGGTGAGTAAGAGAAGATTTCATTTTACGAACCCGGCCTGTGGCCGGTTTCTGACAACCTAATAAAATCGGCGCCTTGCCCCAATTCAAAGGACACTTATTTTCATTAACTGTATCTACTACTACTAATTCTACTACTACTACTATGAAACGTGGCCTTTCGTGGGTTAATTTGTGTGTTGGGAGCGAATCTAGTATTGTCCCGGTACCCTGAATTGTTACCCTTTATTAAAAATAATTTATTTATATATTTTTCTGAGATTTGCAGTCTTGGGCCGGCTACAAGTTGAGGCCATTGCCCTAGCCCTGCGTGGCACCTAGTCCCTATAGGGCGCCTATCCCTAGCGTTAGCAATTAACACGGGACTTGCCTGACCAAACCTATCCAAACATCGTTTTATATTATTGATTCCCCGTTAATTCTCTAGCCCTGCGGGGCACCTAACCCTGCAGGGCACCTAACTATTCCCTTAAAAAATAAGGCTGATGGAAGTAGCTGCGCTGTTCACCGTCTTAAGTGGAATCAAAGACTATACTCTATAAACCTTGAGTGGAATTTAGAACAATCATTAATAACTTACGAACCTCTCATAGAAATGAATTGTTATGTATTCATGTTTTGGATTCATATTTTGGATTGCATTCACCGGTTTCTATTAAGATGCGACATAACTCCATATATGCAATTAAGGACGGGTTTTGTTAATGAGCATTTACATGCCTCACTATCATAATAGCCGAAGAAGCCACTGCGTCACATTTACTGCCCTCGAAGCGTCAACTCACGCCACAAAGATGCAAACAAGCCAGGGTGAGCCCGAGGACTAAAAGTACTCGTGGGGAACATCTCGCCCCAGCTGAGGCTCGGAATCAGCGCCACGACACCCCCGAAGTGATAACCTGTGGCGGGCCCCAGAGGTCGGGCCCAGCTCTGCTGGGTGGGACGAGAGATGACTTGAGGGATCGAGGTGGCCCCAGAAAAAGTCCAAACAATACGGGGCAGGCCAGGTGAAGGCTGCATTACACATGAGCCGACCCGACAAGCCTCAGCAGCAGCTCGGGAGACTCTTACAACGATACCGAGGTAATGAAGAAGGCAGCGTGGAAGCCTCCTGGGCCGTGCAGAACCCAAGGCAAGGGCCGCAGACATGGTATGATGGAAAAACTAGGCTACTTCGGAAGGCACGCCATGGAGTCGAGTGAATTCGTCAAAATGAGGAGACGCTTCCAAGGCAGACTGCGAAGACAAAAGTTCTGGCAGAAGATCACACCGGGAGATTATTCTGGGGGCGGATGGAGAGAGCACAGGGGACGGGAAGCATCGTTAGTGGATGATGGACGAGGACTGTGGACTGCCTAAAATAAATAGATTGATCTCAGCAGCTGCAACCATGGCCACAGCAGCAGCAAGTCTATGGTTAATCAGGATCAGAATGTACACCCTCGAACAGGTGTTCGGTCTCAGTTCGGCCGGCTAGGACGATTTAAGAAAGTTCAGAAGCTGTCAAACTGGCCCAGGATAGCAAGACCAAGAATTCATTGATGAAAGGCCCAATGCAGTTTAACGAATTCTAATAATACGGTTAGAAGGTTGCAGGACGTTGTGCCCAAGCTACTGGAAAAGCATGCTCAAGCAGCACACTCTCGAGAGAGATGTATGTCCCAATCTTTCCAAACTCCTACTTTGGAAGCGTTTGTGTCGCACACTATTGCAATCTTTAGCGAGTCGTAACACATGACAAAAGACAAAAGGTTAAACATTTGATACAGCAGAAATCCCTTACCTTCCTCCCTCCTCTTGACGTCCTCCGCCGCGTCCTCCGCCACGCCCACGGCCTCGACCACGCCCACGGCCTCGCACAGGTGGCATTTGGATATTGGATGCTAATGGAGAACACAAGATGGATAAAATTAAACCTAATTCTGTTGCTGCTGCGACTTCACATAAAATGGCCGACAGAATATCGACTGACAGGCAAGGAGTTTCAGCTAGGCAGGCTGATGTCAGCTGAAAATAAGGCCCGAAACAGACCTGATAAATGGAGACCAATAGACAGTGGTCGCTCATCGATGGCACATCGATTTTTGGCATCTAATCGGCGCTCATGCAGCTGAAAAAGTTGCATTTACACCGATATGTCGACTCTGGTGTCATTTACTCACATATGTACCTAATGTAAACTATCAAAAATTCATTGTTAAGCCTTAAATTTGAATCAAATGAAATTTAAAACTCTACAATGCCATTTAGGCTTTAAACTTTAAAGGTTCAAGTATTTACAAAAAGCACTCAATTCTCAATTTTTAGTCACAAAAAAAACTCTGAGCTGCAACAAACATACACACACATATATATATAAGTCAGTGGCAATGGGAGTAAAGGACATATTTTTATGAGCCTTGGCTGAGATAGATAACGGATTGCCTACTCATTACTGTCTATTTGGTTTCTTATACCGTGTGGTCAGCCCCTAACGATAGAACGCGAATGGCTGCCTCTAGCTGGGCAGGTGAGGCAGAGTTAGAAGAAATTGTAGAAAGATGATTTTATTTTTCCAGTAACGAATATTGCATATAATTTAACACTATCAATGAATATCTCGGATTATTATGTTATTTTTGTGTTGTCCAAGAATACCCGGGTGAATACGATAAACATTATTAAAGTAATAACTACTTTACTAGTAATAACTACTTTACTAGTAATAACTACTTTACTAGTAATAACTACTTTACTAGGAATAACTAGGAATGATTTGGCACTAATATATCATGATATACTATGTTGCCTTTATATTATATTCTACACTTTTTAGGTATGTTATTATTCGTCGCCATGTTTCAACACCTAAATAGTGCTCCACAGTAACGTCCAGAGCGGCGCCGGAGTACACGGTGGAGGCCGAGGCCACGGCGCGGCGGTGGTTCACGGTTTACACAACGGCAAGGAAAAACTCAGCGGCGCAGTGAGGTTAATCAAGGCAAGTCGAGTAAACGTTTATAAAACTTTATTAAAATTGCTCCTCTTTTCTCAAGTTTCCTCTAAGTTTCTAAGAGGTTTTCTTTCCACATTAAAATATTGTCTTCTTCACTCCCTAGGGAACCATGGCGCGCTCGAGCTCAGCCATCAGGGCCCCGTCCACCGCTACCGCAGCCGAGTGCGACTTCCTCTTAAGCATCCACAGCCCGGGTGTCTTCTTGTACCAGAACTTGTCAAACTCCTGAAGGTAAATTATGAATGTAATCAAATATTTTCTCAGAAAATTATTATAGACTTAGGAATAACCTGAAAAAAAAATATTTATATATGTACCCCTTTTCTCAGGCAATAACACTCTCAGAACCATGCCAATAAGTATATGTTCTCTAATTATTTCCTTTCTATAGCTCCTAAACCTTACCTGCACCCGCTTCTGGACCACTGACTTCACTCGCTTCTTCACACCGACGCTGGGCAGGGAGGCATAAACTGGGTCTTGGTCGGCTCTACGGATGCGGCCCATAAGCTCCGAGTTGGGCTTAAAAAAGGTGACGAACAGCAGGCCGTGGGACTTGGTTATATTTTGAACCTGTTCCTCCTCAATGACCATCCCCGTGATTGCCTCCAGGGACTTCTTTGCATACTGAAAGAGGTCACTTTTGGAGAAGTTCCCAAGCTACGGAAAGGAGACCTTTAAATATACAACGCAAGTGTAATAGTGTGATGGGTGTATTTACCCGAATCATCTTCGACGATAGGATGACGGTGCGGTGTATGGCCGGAAGAAGTGCCCTTGCAGGTCCACCTGTGGTGTCGTCAACATCATCGCCATCTCGAGCCTCCACCAAGACGCCGTCCATTGGCTGTTCGAGATCCACAAGTGTAGCTGGCGTAAGGTCGCCCACTGGCTCATCCTCTGGGAGAGACTGGGAGCTCTCAGAAAACGGAGAATGTACGCTCGCCAGAGGGGAAGGAACGCTCGTAGCAGTGAGAGAAAGAGAAAGATCAATTGCATCCCGGGAGTCGTCGAACTCCATCTCCATCCACTCCTCTCGCAGAGACTCCGCCGCCAATGAAGTGTCGAAAGGAGTCTGCAGGCGAGACGCATCATCGCCGAAATCAGCCGAGCCGACACTATCGTTCTTCGCCCGCTTTGCAGCACTAGCAACGCCTTCATCTTCCCCGCGGGGACGCTTCCTCCTGTTGCACGGAGACCTGGACGCAGCTGCGTCGGAAGGCGATGTCGACGAGTTACCACTCTGCTCTTCTTCTGCCTGGCGGTCGGCTCCATCAAGCTCGAGCATCTCCGGGAAGGGAGTCGCACCACCGACGGATGCATCTGGAGAATCCAGCATCGTCTCGGCCCCCTCTGGATCTGGGCTGTCGACCAAGAGAGGCGACGTAGGGTTGAATTCATCCTCCCTGAGGGAAGAAGAAGCTACTCCTCGAGGAGAAGGATGTAGAGGCGCCTGAGTCCCGGTGCCTGGCAGCGCTTCCTCATCATCGAGCGGTGGTCGTGCAAAAGCTCCGCTGGTATGAGAGCTGGTTGCAGCTGCGTCGGAAGAACCCCTCTTTCCCCCTTCTGGCCAGCTCCAACCCCCAAGCAGCGACTCTTCCGCATCTTGATGCTCGTCCTCTGCCTGTGAATCAACCGACAACAGGGTTGAAAAGGAGATGACATCATTGCCATCTGGCCCCTGTTCTGAATGGAGCCGAAGAGGGGTGTCGACACCAGGACTGAGGGTCGCGCTGCTGTCCGCGTCCAGGACCATGGCGGCGTCGGCGGCGACATCCAACGGGTGAGGTGACTTCTCGCCCTCTACGCCGCCATCAGACATGCTGCTACCCTTCGTCACATGCTGCTCCTCCCGCGAAAGCTCCTCTGCTGCACCAGCACCTCCCCCCAGCTCTCGAGGCTCGTATTTGCGACGGAGGCGTCGCCGGGACCACTCGCATCCATGGGACCAACGAGCTCATCTCCTATGTCGGCCTGGTTGCGGAGACGCCTATCGCCGAAAAGAGGCTTGGCATTGCTGTTCACTCCGAACCGCATGACGAGGTCGCTGTCGTCGAACAGGGAGACGCTGTCGTCACTGCCCACACTCTCCCTGTCTACGACGGACGGCTGCCGCCTGTCGACCTCCAAAGGCTCGGTTACAACGACCGACTCGGGAGTGCGATCTCCAGTAAACACGGCCCCGGCGGGGGAGACTGGTCCCAACGTGCCGATGGGTGCATTAGCATCGGAGGCACCATCGGAGGCACCATCGGAGGCACCATCGGAGGCACCATCGCGCGGGGGAGAATCTGCAGCAGGGGCAGCATCGGTCTGCTGAGGTTTATGCCCGTCCCCTTGCGCCTGCTCCCTGTGGCTCTGCTGCACAAGCGGTGACGTATGTCCCTTCTCTTCTTTCTCTATCGCATCAGCATCGCCCGGACTATCAATTCGAGGAACGAGATTAGCGGTCATTGCACCGCCGTTCTCGCTTGTGCCAAGCACGCGAGTCTGCTCGCTCGTCGCTCTATTGACGTGAGCGCCTCCGCCGGCACCGCGAGCGGGTTCACGCGTCATGCCGATTGCCTCAATCGAGGGTGCGCCTCCGCCGTCTCCATGAGCGGGCTGGTCCACTTGTTGGACTTGAGCTTCAGGTGGCGGCTGGGCAGCACCTCTGCCGTCTGCGTCAGCCCCAGAAGGCGTCTCCAGTGGAACGCTTGTTACAGCTTGGGGATCCTCATCCTCGCTCGAGTCTTCGAGGTTTAGACGGAGGATCGGCTTCTTTGCGCCAGTCGATGATCTATCCGCTCCCGGACCATAAGCGTCACGACTGGCCTGAAAGGTGAGAGTATTTTCAACACCATCAGTTGAGATTATCATCAATATACCTTTCTTAGGGATTTTTCCGCTGTTTTAAGCTTCCCTTCAAGCGTTTGCTGGTGCACCAGGAGCGTTTCAATGGTAGCCCGAAGGGCCACCGGGCTTTCTTTGATGACGTAGACTAGCATTTTCTCTGGAACGGGTGCCCCTACGGTGTGACCAATTAAACAATTTGTTATAAATAATTTATTTATGCATTCTTACGGCTCGGTGTTCCAAAGATTATATTCTTCGCCATGTACTCAATGGTTTTATAGCCCATACTGTGGATAAAATAAGTTTATTTCTTTTTCATTCCTTTCCAGTAAAGTTGCCTACCCGCGGATGGCCTCCGCCACAACCCGTTTCACATTCGGCGCCTGCCTCAGCCAAGTCCGGACGTAGCTGATCGTCCGGACGTTGAACCGCCCCGGGAAGGCATCGAAGTCGGAGTGCGCGACCCGGAAGCCTCGCTTCAGCGGTTTCCTAGGCGCGGCTGCGTTGATGCGCTGGACGGCAGTGCGCCACCTGGCGCGGTTGCCAAGGGCCTTGCTGTTTTTAAACTTATTGCCGGAGGCGGTGGGCATCTTCTCGTCAATTGAAACAAGAGAAAGCTTCAGTTTCCCGCCAATGCTCCATCTCTTCTCAGCTCATCCGTAGAATAGCTCATCGCCTCCCAGCCCTCCGCACAACAAAAACAACTCTGCACATCTCGGAGACCACCACCAGAGACAAACTCGTTGATGATGGACGTCACCATGTAAGACGTCACGAACGGAAACACCACACATTCAGGGAAGTCAAGATGTACAAGCTTTTATACGCAAGATACTTTGTGAAAATATTGTGTTTCCAGGATCATCATGACCTAAGAAGCTATTAGAGAGGAACATCACCAAGGAGGACATGGATTCCAACAGAGACGACCGAGCTGGAGACAACATCCATTCTAGCAACCGGAGTAGAAGTAAGTGTTTTGATGTAGCGAGCAAACGCGGGCATTAATGAAATGTTTAAAACGGTATTTAATCAAAGAAATATAATTTACTTCAGGCTTCCATGAGCTAACATAAATTTTCATCAAAGGTCACATAAAAAAAACCTTTTTTCTGAGTACTGACGCCAATAGGGAGGCATGTCGTGGCGCTGAGCTGGCATGAGCAAGTCACCATCTTCTTCTCCACCTGGGGTCTCGTGTCGAAGACGTCAGTGACGTCGGGTCAAAGAAAGTCAAGCGTTGAGGCCATGTGTTGAAGCGCCTGGGGGAGTGTCCAAACATGGTACACCAGTAGCAAGACAAAGCGTCAAGATCGCTCCAAGCCAGATCCGTCATGACCCTGCTCAAAGACACCGGTCACGGTGGCGTAAGACCAGGACATCCAGGAGGAGCAGATTAAGGGGTTTGATCTGATATCATGGAAAACGGCTGCGCTGCGTGCATGGGAACTGTCGGCGGCCTACATCATGGCTACATGATGATCCTGTCAAACTGGCCGAGACTGTCCCTGATCAGCCGACCGTCCTAATGGAGTTTCCAGGGAGCTCCACAGCGCAGCGACGGCGGTGGCAATGATGGCCACGACCGCTGTGTCAGGGACCCTGTTTGCAGGGTTGCTAACAGTTCTGCGGAAGGTGCGACGCCCGTCGACACATGGACTCCCTAGCAGAACAGGCAAAAGTTGAGAGCTCAGCAGACGGGAGCATCAAAAGGCTGCACGCCAGGCTATCACGGTCCGGCAGCACACTGGGGGGGGCTCCGGGCGAGGGAGCTTGTTCAGCGAGGAAGCCGATCGAGATCGTGGTCATGAAATCCGGCCTCCCGTGGCCGTGGTCATGACCCAGATCAGCAGCGTGACGGACAGGGACTGGGAGAGTCGCATGCAGAACCTCAGCTGAGATGAGCACCGACCTGTGGATAAAGCCTGCAGTGGATACCTCGTTTTATGCGAGATGGAAGAGGAGAGGCTCGGGGCGTGGCGGTACAGCAGGTTGAGAGAGGTGGCCTTTACCTGTACAGAGCACACCATGACTGTAGTCTGTGGAAGGCGTGGCATTAACAACAAGGATCGCTAGCGGGACTGTTTAAGTCGACTCCAATGGCCTCGTATGTGCAAAGTAAGACAGAGTCCAACGAGCAGACTGGAATTTGATCATTGCGGTTCCTTAGGGCGATGGTTAAAGTGGGCCAATGCTAGGGAATCAGGCGGAGCTACTCAAATTGGTACCCTGCTATCGGGAAGCGTTGGCGTGGCTGCATCTTCTTAAGGAGGAGCTTGCATGGGGACAGCATCAGCTGGGAGCATTGGCAGGAGCATAAGGCATATGCAGATTAGGAGTCAGGGAAGTGCACTCAATTTTTTGTTTGATATTGTTTTACTTTGTGTTGCATTTCAGATCTTTCTCGAGGAATTTTCTTCCAACGACATCGCATCTCGTGAAGGCCCCTGGAACAAGTCAGCTGGAGGCTAACGGTCAGCAACAGCAGCCCGGAGAACAACCACCCGCCCCGTCCCCATCACTCCTCTTTAAGCCGGCTCTTGGTTGGTCATCTCCATGGCCTCACGGCCGCTCTTCCCCTGCTCAAGCCCATCCTTGTTAACCAGCGACACGCGCGACAACTTAATCGTCATCCGAGGAACCTTCTTCGGCAAGGACACGCAGGGGATGCGCTTGTCATACAGCTCCACCATCTTGTCATAGGGAGGTGGCAGTCGGCCTCACCTGGCAACCTCTCATGCTCAGCAGCGTCACCACCAGCGGAACCCCACGCACAACGACGCCGACGCGCCCATGCTTGACCATCGTGGTGAGGAAGAACGGTAGGGGGCGCCGCCCACCTGGACCTCGCCGTAATGCATCGTCTGCCGCCTCCCCATCGTGTTGCCGTAAAGCGTGTTGTCTTCGGCGGACCTCCGGGGTGCACAAAGGAATGGTGTATTAATATCATTGTGCACAAAATTTCTGTTATATCGCAGTATACTACTAGTAGAAAAGAGCCGTTTAAATTTTTAATCTACAAATGTAAGCATTCGAAAATCGAACATCATTACCTTCTGAAACCAGTATGGCGTGATCGTGAAGCATCTGGAAGTGCACGGGAACCTCGGGTAGACAAGAAAAGAACCGACAATTATCTGCATTTTCTACTACACTTGTATCTAAACACGTCTTTATTGCATAACTAGTTCTAAATGATTCCCTACCCCACTCTTTTACTGCACACCTACCCACAAGGGTCTCTTATTATAACCTGGCACACCCACCAACGCATGGCCCGCGACCACTCGCACCGCTCCTCACGCTCGGTCAACTCCGCCGGCGAGTCCTGTTTGAGGTGTTGGCGCAGGAGAGCTAGAGGTCGTTCCACACGATCAGGGACTCCACAACCGCAGCTAGGTTGGGATTCTGGAACCGTATGCATGCCGACGTTCGAGAGGATTTGCTTCTTATTGTGATTGATGCAAATGTTAGTGGAGCAATTATACTTACTATTTTTAACAATATACGAGAAATTATTTGGAAGCAGCTCTTCAGTTTATGTAATCCAATGACGCTGACTCATATATAACTAACCGCTATTAACATACAATTATTCGGAAATTTGTCAATAACTTATTTCCATATAAATTCTTAAAATAAGTACCCAAGATGTTTTAAACCAGCAAATCTACTACAAGTAAGAAGTAAGTTAAGTAACTCTTCATAAAAATTCATATTTTTCTTGTTTATGGATCATTCGTTAATATGGAGATATATTTTATAATATCCATGCAGTTCTTAAGTACAATATGTAGCAAATAGCGTAAACATTCTTGTTGTTGTTGTCATCTGCTGCCTGCTGGCACTGGACATTGCTGACCGGCAGCACGGCACCAGCAAGCAGCGGCGGTGCGTGGACCGCGCCATGTCCAAGGCTTCTTCTGCGTAACCGCGGTGAGCACATCAGAGTGGAGAAGAAGATGTTTCAAAGATAGGAAGAAGAAGTGGAGGGAATTTGTATGTGGGAGAGAGTTTTTAACTACTAAGATAGATGTTATCTACCCTTTTCCTCGTCAGTGGCACAAACGTGAACGACAGAATATTGGCTGTTCCGCTTCCCTCCGTAACCCCGTCACTAGCCTGGCCCCATGCAGATTCATCTCCCCCAAAGAGATTGAGACCGAGCTGCTCGGCCAGGCCGAATGTGCCATCACTTCCACAATGCAAACCGGAAAAGAAGAAGGGCGGGCATAGCGCACCCATCCGTCATGGTCTCCATGGTCAATGAAGAGTGCGACAAGGTTTTCAAATGATAGTTAAAAGTAATGGTATGAGAAAAGTTTTATAATTTGACTATTTTGTTTGACAGTATATTCGTGCATGCATTGTTATTTATATAATGTGCCTAGTAACAAGCGAGGCATGTCGATCAAAGGCTTTCAGTCAAACTTTTTAACAAAGACCGCTAGAAGAAGCACCAGTTCTAACTCTACTAACAAGCTCACGCTATCTTTTCATCTCGTACACCCAAGAGGGAACTCTATGAATGAACATTAACTTTCTGCAGAAACGGTGATCATAAGAAAAACTGATGATGCGTCTGGGTGAGTTGTTGGACGCAGGGTCGATGCCTGGTCGATGCAGGGAAAAGAACATCAATGATATCTCCTTGAGAAATATGCAACACTACAGGTGTAGGGTGCGAGGGTATTGACAATTGATACCAGTGAGCAATTCAATATACTTCATAATAGAGTGCTGATAAATCCTCATATTTCAATGAGTTCCTCTGTGCCTAATTACTGGAGACGGATTAAATAAGCCATTTACTCGGCATATACTAATGCACTGTACCATATACCAGCTAACTCGTCCATGGTACTTAGCTCGCTTCACCCTGATGAAGGTGCCGAGGTCCGACTTGGGTGCCGTGAGGAAGGACGGCTTCCTCTTGCCCTCACCCTCGAAGAAGCCAAAGCTTAAAGAAGACGGCATGGTTCTAGTAGTCATCCTATTTCCAATATCTCCAACAGCTCATGTTTAAATACACAATTTCGGATTTTAAAAGTTAGATATATTAAAAATAAAAGTAATATTTTTGGTCTCAATATGAACAGTGCTAGTGGGATCCATATTTTCCAAAAATACCCTTACATTTGGGTTATTTTGGATTTTCTAGGATTTTTTGACAATAGGATGACTACTAGAATCGCTCCAAGAAGACGAGAGTGGCTTCTGGTTCAAGAATTGGAAGCCTCGTAGCAAGTTGTTCTCGAAGACCGTCTCGGAGTGGCTGGTCTCGATGTGGCCGATGTAGTCCTTCAGGTTGGAAATAAATAACTAGAATTGTTTGGATAATTTCTTTTTCTAAAGGAACGAGTCATTGCAAATGCTCGCTACTAAATCCAAGATTCGTTTACAAGATGTATAATGTATATACCTGAAGGGACTTTTACACAGCCAACAGTTAACACAGTTCATCTGACAGGCCTCGCAGCACTTCTCGTGCTTTTCAAGCCCGCTGGCATTGAC
>LR140826.1:0-14775 GCA_900659605.1 Tisbe holothuriae | reverse complement strand
TTGCAGTTTTGCAATGTTTAGCTTCAGTAAGAACTATAAGACGATCCGGTCAAGAAATACATTGATGCGCAAAATACGATTTACAGCATTTACTGTAGGATTGATCGGCGACCTTCGACAAATTTAATTGAAAAGATCCAAAATAGCAATTATTGTGCGTATTATAAAGGGCCATATGAAGCATTAGGCCTAATTATATTTTTGGAAACATAGTACGGTTAAAATAATTGCATATACATTTTCATTAAAATGCGACTCTATTAAGGTTCGAGCTCATTCCTGAATATTTAGAACAACGACGTAAACGTTAAATATAAACTTAGCGATGAGAGGGAATTCGGGACACGTAATTAAATATAAAATATAGCTGCTGTATTATCATAACAACTTTTTTGTTATGAGAGAGCTGAGACTTTTATTTACTCATTGCTTGCATTAGCTCAGCTGAGTAAGGGGGAGAGAAATGCCACTCAACTAATAATAATAACAATCTAGTGATCTGGTTACTGCGTGGGGAAACGCAACATTCTCGAATTTCTAAAGCAAATATATGAATTTTTTCTTAAAACCATCCTTTTCAACGAAATAGTCGTACACTAGGGTTTTTATGTTAATAAAAAAATTAGACAGCCTGGGTAACTCACAGGAATGCTGATTAATGGGGCTTTCTAATGAAAATATAATTCGGCAAAATTATGGTTCACCGTATGTTCTCAGAGGAGTAACCAGATAGAGGAAGTAGAGAATGCAGTACGCTGTTTTATTGGAACAATTTCTTCATTTGAATTCTCGTACATAATAACTACGAAGACATTCCCCCTCATAGGGCATAAGTAATTAGCTTAAAACATAGTAAAAAGATTTCCATGTTAGCACTCTGTCATTCATCCCATGTCCATTTTAAGTCCTAATGAGTCTACCCAAAAACTGACGCTCTTTCCGGTGTTTTATAATCCCATCATTTTATTCGTACGTTCCCGGTCATAAAACATCCCCATTGACGTCATTTATTTGCCTTTTTAAACCCCAATTATTGACTTAAGATTATCGCACACGCTCTTATTATGCAACTCTCATGCCTTTTTGACTGTAACGTTTGAGAAGAATCGCTTCTTCAGCTGATGTAGCTTCTTATTCTGCTGCAGCGTTTTGTCGAATTGAAGTAGAAATAATCTAACAAGAGACTGATGCTCGTGATTTCAAATCACGTTTTCACTCTAGTGCGGAGACGTTAGCCCTGGATGTTTTGGTAGAATAGAGAGCTCATTATAAAAGGGTTAACGGTTACATGCCAGGCTTAAAACTTGAATTCATGGTATTATAACATTACATGAGTTTGCCAAATCCTACTATACAATAATACAGTAAATGTATTCTGACAGTTCACTTGCACTTGCACATGTTACAAAAAAGTCTTTGAACGTCAACTTATGAAAGATTTATCCACTCTATTCTATTTTCAGATCTTGGAGCCCCGCGAGAAACCCTGCTGCGTCCCTTCTGCCGCATCCACCGCCCCCGCTCCCCTTCTCTCCACCTCAGCCCCATCCACCAGCAGCGTCATCAACCGACCAGACTCAGCAACCAGCAACGATATCACCTCAACGCCGTCTTTCCACAACACCATGCAACAACCACACAAACCGGTCAGCCCACTGTGGACACACAACACACAGCCTCCGCCTCTGATTGGCCAAGCCGTCATGCCTTCATTCTTGCCACAACAACAACAGCCAAACAAGGGCTACCTACCATGCAGTGGCAGACCTTCACCGCCAATCGAATCTAAGTCTTCGCCCATTCTGCTTGAGCACCTTCGCTACCCGCCCATGACCACCAGCTCCTTCACTCAGCAGCCGCTGTCCACCCTGTCGGAGAGTGTGCATGAGAGCTCCTACTTTGATGAGTTCCTGCGAGCGTCCGCCTCAGCTGGTGGGGATGTTGACCTGCCTTCGTTGGACAGCGAGTTTGACTTTGGCTTGACCGGGATGGATGAGCAGCAGCAGCCTCAGCAGATGGTGGTGCCACCCACTCCTGGGGTGGGTGGAAGTAATGTTGCAGCAGCTGGGTCATGTGGCTCACCGGGGCAGGCTGGGCAGCAGCCAGTTGATACGTTTACAGCTGTCAGCTTGGGCTCATTTTAACCATATAATCATATAATGTTTAACTTTGTTTATGTTACCATTCCTTGTTACATGAACCACATGCAAACCCCGAAACCATAAGTACAACCGAACAAATACATGCAGTGTGGTCCGGACGGGATATGTTGAGAGAGATCAAGACAGCAAGGATAAATGTTATGAGACTGAAGAAATGAAGAAGAAAAATGCTCTCTCTACAGATATTGAATTTGAAATCAGTCAGCTATTTTTATAGAAACCAATAAAATGACAAATATTTTCAAAACAGCCAAGCAATGCCTACATTCCTCTAAAAATCTTCATTCAAATCCTTGGCGGCAATAAGTGGCCTGTGAAAATGAGCTTGTGTCATTTCAAGTTCTCCTCTCTCAGACGGGATCGAAGCAAAACTTTCCGAGTCTTCTTCTAAACTTTCTCCTCCCTTCAGCTGCATGCCCGATTTGGGAGTAGTCTTATCCTCTTCTTTCGGGGCGATCTCTCTTTCTCCTCCGAATAGGACTCCAAAGAGAGAGGCCTTCGAATGATGCTCGGTTTTCAGTCTCTCCGAGAACCGCTGAAAGACAACTTGTCGGAGGAGGAGAAGTTTTTATAACGACCTGAAGTTATTCTCCTGTACACGAGCCAATCGAGTGCTTCCACTGTGTTTTATTGTGTAAAGCAAGTCTTACATTCATTTTTCATGAGCTCTCCAGTGGTTTCAAATCTTATTTTTCTCTTGTGCATCGAAGAAAAGTTTTCGGTAAAACTTTGGTTTTCTGCTTACATGAAGCCAGGGCAAGAAGAGGTCGCAAGCTCAGAACTTTCCAAACACTAGATAAAGAGCAAAGGGGGAATAAAAAGAAGCAAAGCCGGAGGACGGAAAACAAAAAGTTGATTATTGTCATAGTTCTTTAATCGGTTTTGTTAGTACACGTGAATACCACAGTAATCTCACTGCAGTGAAGAGCAAAAGACAATATATTCAATTAGTTACAGTCTTACTTTTTAGACCTGTAATTTCATTAGACGTCTTTTCATGTGCATTAGTTTTTTCCGCCGTGTTCTTCTTTTCACCAAAAGTTTTTGGTCATGAAAAGAATCAGAAACCAAAGGCACGACAATATAGTTGCAGCATCAGAGTCTGCAGTTGTAGAAGAAAGCTGCGCTTCATGTCTTTCATCAAAAGTAATAACAATAATTGATACATACTGAGAAGAGCTAGCAGCATAAAAGCTCGTAAATGATATCTGACAGACAAGCGAAAAGGAAATATGACGGATAACAAGAAGTGAGAATTAGAAGGACTAGGCGTTCATATTCATGACTCCTTAGCTGCTTACTCACCATGGTCGACTACTCCGACCCATACGGCGGCCTCCCCCCGACCATCCCACCCCCAGAGTGGATCGAGAACGCCACGTGCTACTCACCCTCCCTCGTGGACAACCCGTACGCGCTCACCGATGAGCCCGTGTCCGCAATCGACATGGGCAAGAGCATGCTTCTCTTGGCCACGTGCATGATGACGCTCCTTGGCAATGTGGTGTTACTTGTGGTGCTGAATAGCAGATATTACGCGAATAGAGGGATTAAGACTCAGCCCAGGTTCATATTGACAGCCATGGCGGTGAATGATCTGGTGTCTGGGGCGCTGGTCACGGCTGGCGGGGTGTACCCGGCGCTGTTTGAGTGCTGGCCGTTTGGGGAGGCGTTCTGTCAGATACAGGTAAGATGTAGTAGTGACTTTTAGTAGGAAGGAAGCGAACGCAAATTACGTCCAAGCATGTTGCAGGCCTTTTCCCCATTGAGCTATTCTTTTAGTCTGAAGAGTAGCTTTCTTAGCCTTAGAATTGCTTTCGCAATAACTCAAAAGACCCTTGAGCTCTAAAAACATTACCCCATTCGCATTTTCCTTTTGGCACTCTTGGTAATTACCTTTTTTGCAGGCCCTTCTCAGTGGGGCTCTCAGCCAGCATTCTGCACTCATCCTCATCGTGCTCGCTGTGGAGCGCTATGTGGCCACCATTCACCCCTTCTCCTACATGAGGATCTGCAGTGAGAAGGTTCGTAAACACATTATGAAGA
This sequence comes from Tisbe holothuriae, assembly GCA_900659605.1. Lineage (NCBI taxonomy): Eukaryota > Metazoa > Arthropoda > Copepoda > Harpacticoida > Tisbidae > Tisbe > Tisbe holothuriae. The sequence goes on along the minus strand of LR140826.1, from coordinate 10,567 downwards.
ATGAGTTGAACTACAATAATGAATGGTGATGATATGGATGGCTCAGCTTTCAATGTACAGAATATGCAGCCATTGACAAACAAGGAGGAGGATGCTTCTTTTTTACGATGAACACAATGGTGGTTTACAATGCAATGGGTTGAAGGGAAGAGGGATATTAGCGTGTATACAGAATGGGCCACCAAATATGCTCATTATAGAAGGTCAATGAAAATGAAGTAATTGAAGGCCACTGTATGTTGATCTATAAACCCTTCTTTGCATAAAACCGGACTCTTTTACGGTATATCACTTTAGTTGTACTGACTGCGTTTCTCAGAATAGCGTCATGCTGTTTCAAGTTATTTTTACATTAAAACAAATGGTGCATTTTGCGCTACAGGAGGGAGAGAGAAGACACAAAATGGGACATCACATAAAAGAGTGAGAGAGACGATTAAACCGTTTCAACTCTCACAGATGCATCACCCAAGTCCTTTTCCTCCCAAAAGACAATCAATCCTACATTGCTTTCTCCTTATTAGATCATCTTATCGGCAATCTTGCTGAGCTGGGTCTGCTCGTTCGCCTTCTACACGGCCATCGTGCTCCACCCGGCCGGCTTCCACTTCAACGTGAACGGCCTCATGATCTGCGAGCCCTACTACCTCTCCAACAACGCGCTCATCCTCGCCAGCTGCCTCTTCTACTTCCCCACCACCATGGTGCTCATGTACTGCTTCGGAACCATTTTTCACTCGTCAGAGGCGAAGCTAAAGTATCGGAAAGCAATCTTTACAACGTTGCCGTTTTTGGCAGGGCAATCGGCGGCCGCTTCAGCGGAGAAGGTAGAAGAACGGTTAGAAGATGTATTTGATTAAACCGTTTTTCTTGCTCATGCAGTTCCTGGCTGATCGGCGGCAGTGCGACTCGACGTCCCGCACGTCCGCGGCCATCGCGCTGACCTTCATCATCCTGGTGACGCCGTGGGCCATCCAGCAGGTCATCACATCGTGCACCCGGACCACGGTGAGCGAGAACTGAGTCAACGGAAATGGACCAAAGAAGAACTGCTCGATTACTCTTTGATCTTATCAATCTTGACTTATGACCTCGATTTTGTTCTTTTCCAGTCGCCGGCAACAGTGGACTTTATCGTCTCGTGGCTTGCAACGAGTCACAGCTTCTGGTCTCCAATCATATACTGGATGCTCAATGAGAAATTCCAGAGGGCCGCAGTCAGATTCTTCATCAAGAAGGTCAGGAGGACAATAAAATTCCTAATATGTTTTTGGCAAGGAGCAAATAATGCAATAATATCCCGACCGCTTTTTACTCTAGATGGGAGGACCCATTGTATTCTGCTTGCTGCTGCTGCATCCTCTAATTATACATTTCCTCTCTGAGACTGCTCCTCATTTTTGGCAGGGCTTTCTTCTCCGCTTCGGGGATAAAAAGAATCCACGGGTCACTGGACACGGCAAAAGAAAGACATACAACATTGTAAACTACCAAATGTCGTAAATATTACGACTGGCGCTTACTTACTTTCCGGCTAGGATGCAGTTGAAATGACAAAGATCCCGGGGATAGAATCTGACAGCAGAACTTGACTCGTAAAATCGCCTACGAATGAGCAGAGAGTGAAAAACCGTATCTTTGTAAAAGAAAATAAAGTTTGCCCTAACGACCCTCGTTAGGCATATTTGTCCTCTGCTTTCTAAATGACCCATAATGTGTTTTAAGACCAGTGTGCATTGTCCACAAAAACCAATTTTAAAAGTTTCCCCTGCTTTCAGGTTCTTTGCCGACCGCTGCCTCTCAACTGGAACTACTCAGAAGAGGATGACAACACGGAGACCCCATGCAGGGCCACCCAGGGCTACGTAGAGGGCACCAATGGAGGAGGGGACCTACACCATGAACGGCTATGGGGCGAGATTCTCGAACGGAGCTTCTCCACGCACAGCCTTCCAATGGCAAACGTTCACCAACACGAGCAGCGGCTTGAACAACACGGCTGCTCCGACTCGAAGCTCGTTCACCATCCGAACAATGGCTGCTGCTCTTCCTCAGATACGAAGCTCGTCTCCCTGTGGGACGGACAGCGGGCAGCGGTGGAGTTTGTGATTGGGGCGGAGGACGAGCTGCTGCGGAGTAACATCCCGCCTGATACGGATGAGGAAATAAGCTCCATATAATGGGATTATAAGCTTTAAAATTGCTTTATTTTGCAGATTGTGATTAAATACAGGCCGTGTTTAGTGTATTTGGCAAAGTCTGTTCGTGACGAATTAACTCCAGTTGTCTGATTCGACGAGACGGCAGTTAGAAGGGAGATTTTTTGTGATCTCTATGCATAAGACTTTGCTGTCAGAATCAGAAATGCTTTCGCAGAAGAGTAGAATGGTAGGGAATTTTTATTTGTTATTGTCCTGGTAGTTCGATTCTGTATTTATTTGGACAGTCTTTTGCGACATGCTAGTTGATAGACTATAATTTTTTATATATAAAAATGTGTATTAAAAATCGGAAATAGGCTTCAGAGATTTGTAAATTTTATAGGAATCATTTTATAATAAATATACTCGTAATTATCAAACACAATCACAAGATTGCAAAGACAGCTAGACATGTATATTATGTGTTATATTAGGAAAATATGAAGGTTAAGTGCAGATGACCTCAAAGCTAGAGCTAGAGAGTACTAAAAGCAAGGCTCAAGAAGTAAAGAAGAAGCATCGAAATAGCATCCTCCTTGAGAACAAATCTTGCTTGAGAAGAAGTTACATCGAAAAATAGGTTGCGTGATTCTCGCAGAATAAAGTTCCGCTAATTCGTCCATTGAACTCATTTTGTTTACATATTTTTTTCAACTCGAAAAGTCGTGCCTTAGACTTGATCGCAGAGAACACGGACGAGCACATCGGCCTCAAGGACAGCGACTCGAACAGTGCATAAGAACAGCGCCTTATAATTTAGTGTTGTTGACAATGCCGTCTTTGTGAATTGTGAGCCGAGTCGAGGATTGAAACGTGTCCGCCATGAGCGTCCTCAACGTGATTTCCTCCCGCCTGGGATTGGGCGGCAGCAGAGGGTTCGTGGGAAAGAGAAGCGCCCTGGCCGTGTTGAGCAACGGCAGAGGGGAAGCCACGCAGGCTAATGACGACAAGGAAGCTCAAAGTGCCGCAGACGAACCACAGAAGAATCCTCAAGGGCTGAGCCTGGCCATGCAGGAGTACATGAAGCGGAAACACACCCACGACCAGTTCATCGTTCAGCAACGCAGTGATTTTGAGCTGGGCAAGAAACATCTCGCCAACATGATGGGCGTCTCAGCCGAGGAGATGACTCAGGCAGACGTGGACAAGGCCATCGAATACCTCTTCCCCAGCGGGCTCACAGAACCAAAAGCGCGGCCGCTGCTGCGCCCGCCCGAGGAGATCTTCCCGCGGCAGAAGGAGGCCGAGTTCGACGCCCAAGGCCGCCCCTTCCACCCGTTCTTCTACACCGCCAAGCCACACTACACTCAGCTCCTGTACGACGTGGTGCAGCAGCTCGAGCTGTGCCTGCAGCTGGGCGCGCGCATGCGATCTCAGAAGACGATGCAGCAGGACCCCGACCTGGTGCTGGACGAGCGCAACCTGGCGAGCTCGCGGTGGAAGACGCAGGCGGAGATATCCGAGATGATCCTCGAGCCGATCAAGGAGCCCGACTACAAGGAGATCCTCATCGCGGTCACGCGGCTGTTGGAGATGCCGTTCTCGTACAAGTTCAAGGAGTTCATCTGGAAGTTCCGCGTGGAAGAGGACAGTCTCGCCAACAGGATGGAGCTGCCGGAGCTGCAGACAGATGCAAACGGGAATGCGTTTATTGAAGCAATAGGTGAGACATTCGGCTCCTCTTCAGAACACCAAGTCATTTCTTGTTAATGCAATTTTCAGGTCAACGCAAAAGTGGCCTTGCCAAAGTTCGCGTAACGAAGCCCGGCACTGGCAAGTTCACCCTGACCAACATCGACTTCCCCGACCACCCTCAAGACATCACCTACTTCTACGGCCTCAACCAGCGTCAGCAGATCATGTTCCCGCTGCAGTTCACCAACCTGCTTGGCCACGTGGACGTGGATTGCATCGTGAGCGCTACTGGCGGTAGCACCGGCCAGGCGGGTGCCATTCGATACGCGCTGTCGCTGTGTTTGAGGAGCTTTGTGGATGCGGACAAGCTGGATGAGATGGCCGTGGTGGGATTGATTACTCAGAACATTGCGGTTCGGGAGCGAAAGAAGCCGGGATTGATGGGAGCGAGAAGGAGCAGACATTGGCGCAAGAGATAAAAATGTATGTGTTCAGTCATTACGATAATAAATTAAGATTCAGGACAAACCATTTTAATATGCTTTGGTTGTATATTTATGCAAATAATTTTACTTTGAAGAAAATGACATTATTAACCTTATTCAAACACCAAATACTTGTAACATTTAAAGTGTAGATATACAAGATCCCAAGTAACCATTAATAACAACAAAATAGGGAGTAACTGCAAATACATTCAGTAGCATCTTCCCTTCCGGCTGAGCATGTTCTGCCTGTTGTCGTCCTCGTCATAGCCAGCGCCGTCCCCAGAGAACGAGAGCAGGTTCAGACACTGATCCAGAGCAACGTATACATCGCAAGAGTCCGCCGCAATGCTGTACACCGGGCTCGACTGCCAGTTGCGGGCGTGCTTCGTGTGGTAGAAGCTGACCGACTCAGTCTGGCGCATGTCCCACAGACGGACGAGGCCGTGCCTGGCCATGCCGCAGAGAAGAGTCATGTTGCAGTCGGTGGTCATGCAGTAGACCGCGTCGTCGAACGGCTCCTCCCACATGCGGACGCACTTGTTGGCACGCGTGTCCCACAGGCGCGCCCGCGTGTCGTGGCCGCAGCTGAGGAACGTGTGCGGACCGTGCCAGACTACGTCCAGCGTGCCGGCGCCTCGCTTCATGGTGTCCAGGCCGAGTGGGAGGCTCTCGTTCGTCGCCATGTCGATGGCATGCACGGATGGTACGCCGCTGGTCAGCCCGGCGGAGCCGACGATGACGGTGTCTCCGGCTGGGCTGGCAGCCAGCGAGTAGATCCGATCGTCCACGAACGTGCTCTGAACCATTGAGGGGAACATTCCCTGGTTGTCGTGCTCAGCAGCCCAGAACTTGACGGACCCGTCCGTGGATCCGGTGATGACCATCTGCCTGTTGCTGTACGATACCACATCCACGCCGGAGATCTCGGACCTGTGGCAGTAGCGCTTGGCGAAGAGGAAGCGACCGGTGTCAGACTCCCACGCCACTAGAGACCGGTCACTCCCGCCAGACACGAGCAGCCCGTCCTTGACCACAAACTTGCTGACGTCATCCCTGTGCGCGGTGAGCACACGCTTCGTCAGCCGGTTGATGGTCCCGTCCTCAGGGTCTCGTTCGTGGGCCCAGATACGGTTGCCCCAGCTCACCCAAAGGGTGTCCTCTTCCAGCTGCAGACGCGGCATATAGCGAACATTCTGCACAAGGAGATTGCGCTCTTCGTAACGACAAGTCGCCCAGTTCTGGCTGATTCGAACCTTCTCCCGGGCGGGCAAGTACGGGTCCGTGCATGTAGCAATCGCCTGCCTGGCGGGCTTCAACCACAGACACTCCGCATAGGCGATATCCCTGAAGAACTTGCTCACTTGCGCCACGCGGCCAAGGGAGGATCGGTCCAGGTACGAGCAGATGGTCAGGAGTAGTTCGGTGGGAAGGTCGAGCAGCTCCAGTGGCGATATCAGGGCTGCAAAGCGGTCCGAGGTCAGGGCCAGCGCGTCCAGCGAAGGCCTGTCCAAGTTGGAGAAGATCCTGTTGAGGATGGAGTTGGGCATTGCGAAGAGGTTGGCGCTGTTGTTGTTTTCAGTCTCCCTCGTCTTGCTGGTGATAAACGGCTTCATGTTTTCTTGTATGACTTTACACTTGTAATAATAACCTTGTAATATTATGCTTCTTCACTTAGATGGGTAATGCTGCACACTATCTGCTTATTGGGACTGATATCTTAAATATAATATGTGTATAGTAAAATATTTGATTCTTCTCTTGAGATTGCAATAAAATTATATGGTACTCTCTCCTTTGTACCGATAAGAACTCTTTAGTAAATCACACACCTTTGAAGGTCCAACACTGCTTATTACTTCAGCACACTCTGGGACCTGCTTATGGTGGTCGCAGCCGGTCCGGCCTTGCCAGCAGACACCGAGGACAGCGTCGATGACAAAGGCACCTTGGCCTGCTGCTGCTGTTGCTTCTGCTGGTCCGCTAGAGCGCTCGAGGACAGCGACGCCGCCCTGGAAATCTGACCTTTATGGGTGTTGGACCCGTTGTTGTCGGTCGACGTCCCGCTGCCCGTGCTGGTGGTGCTCGTGCCTCTGCTGAGGGCGGTCTCGACTCTGTTGGCGGTCTCGCGAGCGGTCTCCTTGAGTTCGGAGAAGTCGGGGATATCTACGGAGGTGATGTGCGCGGAAAAGCGCTGGTACATCGACGGCTCCTTGCGAGAACGGCTGGAAACGAGGGGGGTAAAATTATAGTTTAGCAAGGAACAAGATCGAGGGTTAAACCTATATATGCAGTGAGGGTTAAGAAAGCAGGGCAAAAACGAGACAAGTCAATTAGTAACCAGTAAGAATAACGAAATATACAGAGATATAATAAAATAAAAATACCTACATACAAAGAGGAGAGAACTGAAAGTGCTAAGGAGGTGGAGGTCTGCCCGATCTGTGTGCTTTCAATCGGCTGCAAATTAAGAAACGAAAATGAAAAAAAATCAAGTGAGAACTGTTGGAAACCTTACCTCCTCTGCTGCTCATACTTGATTTGCTGCTGCAAGAAAATGGCGTTTTTCAGCAGGTCCTGCACGTTCCTGATGACGGGCACCGCCCGCTCCATGCTCCGGACCGTCTCCAGCCCATACTCGGCGTCATAGTACGCGCCGTTCAGCTGATGGTTGAGCGCGCGGACCTCCGTGCGCTTCTCTACAGTCGGCGGCAGCGCCTTGCGCACGTGCTCCGCCAGGCGGTAGAAGGCGAGCGAGGGCTCGTTGGCACAGATGTGCAGGTTCTCGGAGATGCGCTCGCAGGCGCGCTTCACCTTCTGCTCGACGTCGGGGTCGGACACGCTGGGCCGAGCGGCGGCGGCGTGGGCCGGCGAGGACAGCTGCTGCAGCGGCAACGACTGAGCGACTGAGGCGGCGGCGGTTGTGGCACTGGGCTGGCACTGGGAGGAGGACGACGAGGAGGCAGCAACGGAATAATGGAAAGAAGGTTGGTTGCTGAAGGCTGAAATTGGAGGAACACAAGATTGGGTTACTTGCATGGTCTAGTCTGACTAAAATTGGGTCCACTTTTAATTTGTGATAAAAGGGCCTACTAGTGCTTCCAGGTATTATATTGATCATTCATACTTTCAAGGTTATTTACTCCTCCTTGTCAGACTACTGAACGGCCTATTCCCCCAATCTAGTCTTTTAATTAAAGTCCGATTTGGTCCACGCACTTTCTCATGGGCACGGCACACACGGCTCAGAATGGGATTGAAGGCCACGCACTCAAATTGGTGGGACATGCTGGTGCTCGTTTTGTTTGGTTCAAAGTTGATCAATGTTGATCAAGATATCTTTTGATTCACGTGTAATATTTCTTGTTGTTGTGCAATGTTGATTGGTATCAATCAACAATCCAAACAGTAAGCTAACTAAGCTTTATACTATTTATTCGACTTTGGTCAAGAAAGGGCTTTATGCCAACAAAGTGGTTCGTTTGAATGATTTAGTTAAACTGATTGGGGTCCCGGACCCAAAGAATAGCTCTCTTTAGCCGTTGAGGCAGAATGACGTCATGAAACTTTCAGCTACGTTAATTGCACCATACACTGAAATTGCTGCTGTTCTAGTTCCTTCAGTTTTCACTACGTATGTAAAATAAGTATCGATTATAATCGATTATCAAGCAAAGTAAATGCGCTAGTTCAACACGTATTTAAAGATTAATATATGTTATAATTATAACTGGACATAAATCACATAATCAGGCCTTGGAGTCGTGCATGAAACAAAACAGGGCAGGCAAACTGTTTCCTCTGCCAAACTATATTAATGCATTAATGGTGGACATTCTCATCAGCTAGAAACAAAACACGGGACAAGTGCCGTTCGTGGTCCGTAGGGCCAAAGAGGCAGTTAATGAATTTTTTTCTTAAATGTTTAATATTTTTACTAATATGTCATGCTATTGCCTATTGCCTCTTAAATAAGCCTATTTTTACCTTTCCACCTAAATTTTAAAATGTAGTGAAAATTGGCGACATGTCATGAGCATGTATATACTAGTAACGTGTTTTCTTAGGTCCATGGTCATGAGCCATCTCCCCAAAATTGCTCTATTTACTATTTAGTGCTAATTTGCCTGACCCAACCTAACCTGACGGTGTCGGTAAGCAATATTTTGCTGAATGCACTAACCCTGCAGGACCCCTAACCTAGCCCCAGGGTATTCTCTAGCCCTGTAGGCCCGTAAATTAGTACACAAAAGAGGTGCCCTATCCCTCCTGCTATTTCATGTTACTTAAACGGCACTCAAGCCAAAAACCACCCAGTTTCCGTCCCTCAATAAACGTCGTAGTTATGAATTTCCTCCTCACCTGTTTCTGACATTCTCTGATTTCTGCCTCTCTTGTTGGAAATCGGGGCCCTCGGTTGAAACGGGGCCGCACAAGGGCTAAGGAAGGGCAAAGGGTGCGCACGGGGCACGATGGGGCAGTCAACACTGCAGCTGCGGGGTTGCACAGTGGAATGCAGTCTCACAGACGACGTCTCGAGCCCCAGGAGGGACCCAAGAGGTCAGCAGCACGGAGGACAGAGTTCGCCATCATGGAGGGTCAACTTTATTGGAGAAAAACGCTCGGAGGGTCGATCTCTGGTCGACTGGGTCACTGTCACTGGTCTGGGATCACACGGAGGGGCACACGAGCAGGTTGGAGGCGATGTCGCTGGGAGAAGACGTCATAAGGGCAAGCTGTTACTACACAGATTCACTCCAGTTATGGCTGAGAACAGAGAACGCAGAAGGGAAGAAAGAGCGAGCTGCAGAGACTGAGTGCTTGTCCTCTCAGGCAGTCTCAGCCTTCAGTCTGGGCTGAGCCATGACGAAGAACGAACGCTCCCTCTTTTCTTTTCTGCGGGACTTTGGCTGTGCTGTCGTGCCGAGCCAAGAGAAAGGGACGAGCTCATCATCAGCAGGACAAGTGAACTGAGCACGAGTGACGGGAAATAGAGCAAGAGAGAATACAAAGACATTGAGAGGCCTAGACAAAAAGGGACAAGTGTACATATATAAAAGAAGAAAAAAAAACATCAGAGAAATCGGGACTCTGGAGTAAACGGACAATCATGATCCGTTATTAATGTTTTGTTAAAGAAATGGATTAATCGTTTTACCGTTTATATGCAAGCAGTCTAGAACTTAGTTATTTGTACCTACTTACAATACGGATACAGGCACAATGCAATAGCATATTTTGACATTTAGTACATTATGGCTAAACTTCTTTAGAAAATCAATTTTCCACTCAACAGACTCTCAGAATGAGATCCGCTCAAGATATCTGATAATTAATTTCATCCAACGAGTCTTTTTATTGCTAAAATTCACTGGTTATTTATGATCACAACCTTACACGGGGTCTATTGGAAGCAGTAAAAGCGACACTGCGCCAAAAATGCAAATATTAATCTGGGAGAATATACAGCCAAAGACCGCTAACGTAGCGGTTATTGATACAGCAATGCCATGTTATTAAACAACTGATAAAAGCGCGTTAATTGTGTCACTGCCTAATTTCCATTTCAGGACTTTCGACTCTTTGCCGTTGATTTGGTCACAACTTTCTTCCGCGGCTTTTTCCTCCTTTCCAATATGTGAATGGCTGCATCAAAGTTGAATTCAACTTCTGGCGGAAGAGTCTGAAAACAAAATATTTAAGGCAATTTATTGACATACCAGCTAAAATAATCCAGTTACCCTCAGATCATATCCCATGCCAGAGTAGCTGGAGACGGACTCGAGGAGCTGGAAGTAGTCCTGATGTTTCTCCAGCGCATCAGCTTCGATGAAGAGATGCGTGAAACCGAGATCAAACTTTTGCTTCGCTGTCAAGTTTTCCGTTTTGTTGTACTTCCAATGGTCGAACATCTCAAGGAACCTGAACAAAGAAATATGACGAAGGATATTCAAACTTTTACCTTTCATATTGGAAGTCAATAAATTCAACAAAATATTATATAAAATGTCAACTGCTAAATAATTAATCTTGCCAGGAATGTAACTTGTGTAAAAGAATAACAATTATGAAACATTTTCTTTCTATGAATACAATAGAAATTCAGCTACAAAATGACTTCTGGCAGAAACGATTTATTCCGAATACACTTGACTTATGTCGAGTGCCTAAAGCGAAACGATCAATATATTTTATAATTTCCTCTAGACTAGTTGTACCTTGTTCCGCCCGTCTGACACGTGTACA
>LR140825.1:0-14771 GCA_900659605.1 Tisbe holothuriae | reverse complement strand
CGTTTGTTCTATTGACGAGACTGAAGCCGAATTGAATTGAAGATAAATTAATCCAAGCTGAAACCAGGTTTTACTTACTGTCTCTTTAAAATGCTACCCAATTGCCCCGTAGGGCTAAGATACACAAGTGCCCTGCACCAAGACTAAAAAACGTTGGTGCTGCTAGGGCACCACTCGCGCGCAAATGTCATTTTTTTAATCTCTTCCCATTTTCAGCCATATCCGACCAAACCCCTAGTGACGCTTCTTCCCTCAAGGCCCTCAAGTTCCTCCTCAAGTGCCACCAACCAAATCCCTGCACTCAGGATGGGTGATACCGCTGCAAGGACCATGGAAAAGTGAGCCATGCAGGTAAATTAGGAATACTATTTAAACAAAACTTGCATGGAATTGGACATCTTTCGAATTTCACGGCTAGGCCGGCCGGCTAGGACTATTACAACAGTTTCTTGCATGAACAAGGGGGTTGGGGGACATTTTTACTAACAATTGACACTTGTTAGTAATGTTAGACAGTTGTCCTATTTTTTGTATCGTAACCGAGAAGTATTCCAAGAAGAATTTCCATATTAATCATATCTAAGTTATCAACGTATTTTTTTTGTTTCCAGGGAAACAGTCTTTTGTCACGTGGCGAGGCCCAGTCGGATCAACTCGTGTTCAGCGTTACCAAGCTGCCAACTGAGGGCAAGAGCATGACGAGACTTGTTCCCGAGGATTCCCCCATGTGTTGGCTGATGGAGGAAGCCAAGAATCCTACGGATTACTATTGGGAGTGGAGACTGGAATAAGCCAGGTAGGGAGCATACATAACAAAGTTCAGCAGCAGTAAATACAGTTACTTTTGATCATGCTAAACATTATTCAGGTTTTTCACACGTAGGTCAAATTTATACCAAGTTGTAAAATATTCTATAGGAAGTAAGACCGCGATTCATACTTGTAAAATTTCTTAGAAAAATTTCTTAGAAAAATTTCTTAGAAAAATTTCTTAGAAAATAGTGATTGTGTTCTGTCAACATAGTTTACAAAGTAATGGGTTATGCTGGTATCTAAAGCTGATGATTGGAGATACATTATTACTTATTACATCTACATAGTAACTGTTCATCATCAATTTATTGCTTTCTTTCTTTTTTTTCCAGTATTATCGTGGACTTTGAGTGCCCCGTCGGGTGCCCTGCTGGCAGGACCGTCATGTCTCACCCTGGATGCTTGGCTATGGTGCCCGAGACGCCGTGGGTGCCCAACCATGCGCTGCCGTGGTACCTGGCCCTGCTTCTTCGCTGACGTGTCATCGTGCGCCATCTGGTACAGCCGTAACGGTGAAATTCTACTCCAATGCCCGTCAGTTAAGTGCTATAAAGAAAACTTACTTTATAAGTTAATATGCTAAGAGAGTGTAGGGTGCACCTGGGTGGGATCAATTGAGGGAAGACAACTTGCGCAAATGAATTTTAGTCATTTTTGCTTGCGTTTGGTCCGATGATGATATTTTAGAGTAATATTAATAATAGTACTCATGAAAATGCGAGAATTTGAATTCCGTTGAGTTGTCCTATGATGTAATCTGGAGCGGGTCTGCTGTCCTTAATAGGCCCTGACCAGATACTTTTCTTATTTATATACTTCAGTAAGCCAGTGTTCCATGATGTATTCACAATAGTTCGTTTTTTCCATATCAAGTTAGAATTATCTTCTCGCTAGGGTGTTTTCTTAGTTTTCCCTTGGAGTCTAACAGCTTGCAGAGCTTTAAGTTTGCACCTTTGGTTCCTTAACATACGATAGAAGTAGTCGCGTCACAGGCTTTAGGTCGGCGCTGCACGAAGTTTCAAATGTTATCAAATCTTCCCGCGCAAATACTATGAATGGTAGAGTAAGAATATTCAAAGAAGAGCTGCCAAACTAGCTACTATTTAGACCACGGTCTCCCCTTGGCCCTATGGAGGTATTGTGAACTACAGTTCTTTGCAGTATAATGTTAAGGATGCCTTCCTTTTCCTTCCTTTTTGACATAAATTGTTATCATCCTGATGTTTGTCAATGTGAAACCGTTTGCGAGTGCATTCCTAGTCATAATCTGTTTACAATAGAACATAGAAGCCAAGTTTTGAAGATCTGTTTCAGGTCCTTTATAGTCTCCTGTTCGTGAGCTTTGATGAATGATCTCCATGTTTCCGTTTAAATAGTTGACAATTATAATGTATTGTATGTATAATGTAATGATTGCCATTCATGCTGTAGCATGCATAATTTTCTCTCAGCTTTGACCTATAATTCTGCATTATTATGGAAGGGTCATGCTTTATCTCATCTCTACTGGAACTGCAAAGTCTGCCATGGTTAAGTCATGAGTAGATAGTATGTGAAATCTCCCTCTCTATAGATATACTACAGTATATATCTTTCAAAATATATGGATGTCATTCATGCACATGCTGTATCATGCATCTTTTGAAAGTTTTGTCTTTTTTGCCTTGCTCATGTTACCTTGGATTACCTTGGTGGGGCCATTCTTTACCTCTACTGGAACTGCAAGGACTGTCATGGTAAAGTCATCAAGTACTAGTATGTGAAATATTTTTCTCTTGGAATATCCTGATAAAAAGTAGTAAGTTGGAACTATGGGATAAGATTTGGTACAAAATGCGTATGATAATGATTGATCCAAATCACCTACATATATTGCTAGAAGCAATATAAAGTAATAAAATACACATGTTAACTGTATACAATGTTTACTTATAATGAGGGGGCTAGGTATAAAGTATTAAATTAAAGCTTCGTGATAAGGTTAGCTACAAAGTCCAATAATGTACATTGATATTTTATACAATTCTTCATTAGCTAACCACGGAAGAATTGAAAACTAGTGCAACAATCTCTCCCTTTTTGCGTGATAAAAGCCGCTGCGACATGTCCGTCCAGGGACTTGGTGTGAACTTAACCTAATCGATCATGGAGGCTGGCTTTGGGTGCACCGAGGTTGTTCGCGTTGTCCCACTTCGCACACAACGGAGCAGTACCTGCCAATAAGGTAAATACAGCTTGCCAGCAATATTGTGTTGCTGCACATGACGGCGTTGTAGCACATGACGGCGTTGTAGCACATTACGGCGTTGCAGCACATGACGGCTTTGTAGCATATGACCATGTTGTACGAAGCACATAACTGCGGCGTAGCACATGACGTCGTTTTAGTTGGTAGTTCTATTAACTTGCAATTTTTCTTTCACACCAATTCCTGTTCTCACACCAAGTCCCTAGACGGACATGTCGCAGCGACGAAATTATCACGATAACATAGAGGTTGCTACGGAAAGTTTCAAATGTTATAGGGGCCTAATGACGAATGGAAGCATTAGGTCCTCTATAACCTATACTTTCAAAAGTATTTTCACAAATATTATTTTGCGGGACACAAATACTAAATTTAGATTGGTTCATATTAATTTAATCTTTCCCTTTGACCATGTTTATTTATTTTCATAACAAATTTCAATGTTTTTGTCAATTGAGACTGTGGTTACAGTCATATTAAAAGTAATATTCTGATTTAAGTCCTTAATATGAAGTTCATCAGGAAAGACAATGTCTTTAGTATTACAGGGGCACTTAAAGTGTTTATGGAATGTACACCAGTACATGGAGTTTGGTATATTTTACACAACAGAGCACTAGTGGAACGAATATTTTGGTAAAATTTATATAGGGTTGTATTTTATTGTTATTTACATAATATTCCTTTTAGGGTTGCCATATTCTTCCTCTCCTTAATATTTGGAACCATAATTGCTACAACAGCCATCTTGTACTGGACTCAGTATCCATCTCATATACCAATAAAAAGCTACCATTACAACTTAGAGGGAAACATTGATTTCCCGGCTATATCAGTTTGTCCTATGCAAGATATACACCAACTTAAAGTCCCAGAAATCATACTTAACAGGTAATATAGCAACTGGAGAATTCAGCTGACGTCGAAAGAGAAAGGACGTGCTTTTGCACCGTCTGATTTCAAAGTCTTCAAGCAAGGCCCAAAGGCCATTCTAACGGTGAACAAAGACCACCAGTGCACCAAGGAACCCAAACAACACACCCACCACCCACCACATCGGCAACAAGTGCTGCAAGGAGGGTATCGCGTCCCCAGGACCGAACCGGAGCTCCAGCGGCGGACAGCTCCGGCGGCGGACAACTCATCGAGGGGGAAACACCAGCACTAGGTAAACTAACACACCACCTATCTGGATCCAAGGCCATACTAAAGGCCACGCCCCCGCCACACCCATTTCCCAACTTTCCGACCTCGCTGCTGGATTGCCCGCTAGATGGCGTGGTGATCGCCAACACCTGGCGGCAGAAACGGCGGAAGCCAAAGGAAGGAGGAACACTCAGCGGTAACAGAGAAGCCGGCTGAGCGATCGACTGAGCGCCCGTCAGCTGACTGGACAAAGCGAGAGTGAAGCGAAGCAGAGGGGAAAGAAGGAAGGAAGGAGACGTGAAGCGAAAACCCACCTAAATCCACACCGGCCACAAGATGCGTCCATCAGGGGACCCTGGGCACAGCGGCAGGTACTACCCTCGTTCCCGCAGCCGTGACCGTGACCGCGACCGTGACCGCAGGGACCGCAGGGACCGGGACCGCCAAGACCGTGACCGAGACCGTGCTCGGGACCGTACCAGGGATCAAAGCAGATACGACCCGCCCAGGCGCGGCAGGGACGACAGGCATGCCCGTGACTACAGGGAGGACGACAGATATGGGCGTAGCTACAGCCACCACTCAAGGGGCAGACTCAGCCCAAACAGGAGCCGACACGGAAGCGAAAGGGGAACTAATACCCCCAGACGCGACCCCAGGGACTCCAGGGACAACAGGGACTCCAGGGACTCCAGGGACAACAGGGTCAACAGAGACCCAAGAGACAACAAGGAATCCAGAGCCAACAGAGGAGACAGCGCCCCCAGAGACAATCGTTATGAAAGGGACGACCGCAGCCGCGAGAACATCCTGAGGGAGAGGGAAAGGGCGAGGGAAAGGCATTACCAAAGCCGGAACAAGTCGCCTGGACAAACCCACCGCGACCGCCACAGTGAGACTGAACGTCATGACCACAACCCCAGGGGGGGTCAGGCGAGGCCAACAAAGAAGGCCTCCCCACCCAGAAAGTCCAACCCAGCGCCAAACCCGCCATCCACAACCAAACATTCGGGCGAGACCACCAAGAGGAAGCGGGAGCCAACGCCGACCACATCCAGCTCAGAGAGCGACTCCACCACCTCTGGCTCGGAGAGCTCGAGCAGCTCGGACGGGACAACCAGCACGGGCTCCAACACTACTGGGGAGTCGGGAGCAAGGGGGGGAAAGAAAGTGTCGGCCGGCAAAGGCCTTGGCAAGGGCAAACAGACCGCAAAACGGCCGGGGAAGGCAGGGAAGGGAAAACCGGAGGAGACGAAGAAGAAAAGGGCGGCAAAGAAAGGAAACGAGAAGAAGCGGAGGAAACTAAGTCCCTCCCAAACAAACATCACCACCTTCCTTACCAAACCGGCTGCGGCATCCAGGGAGCCCAAAGGGGACAGCCAGGACATCTCGCGGGAGCAGAGGATCCTGAAGGAGGCTACCGCCGAACTACATGGTGCCAGGGAACGACTATCAAAGGCGCTAGGAAAGAGGCTGAAGTTTGACGAGGCCCATCTCACCACCGTGGCCCACACGTACCCTCTGGACTGGGCCAAAGTGATCTCTACCGACCTAAACAACAGGGCAGACAGGGCCGAGAAGGATCCGGCTGCCGAGGCGAGATCTCTGCCTCCACTCATAAAGGTACTGAAGGCAAGCGAAGCGTTCCAGGACACGGACAGCGAGGACGAGGTGTTCATCGTCGACAGGAACCGCGACAAACCCTTTGCCAAAGACGAGAACGCAGTGGTGGCTATGGTCTACCGACTGAAGGATGGAAGGCGGGGCCCGGTCCCAACCGGCGACTGGAAGACCCTCGAGGCCAAACTGGCCAAGGCAGGGATCGAGACACTGGCAAAAGAGAACCGCACTCAGTGCGGGTACGTCCGGATGCCATCTTTCAAGCAGCTCTACCAACTACGGGAGTGCGTGGAGGAACTCGCCTGGGAGAACACCACGCTGTCGGTTGTGGAGAAACGAGACATGACCCAGTTGATGCTCGAGATCCCCTTCGACTGCGAAGAGACGGTTGACTCCATCGTGAGGCAGTTCCTGAATCTGAACGGACTCGCAGGCTCATTCGGGCACCATCCGACATGCAAAGTGGAGGACGACGGCCACGGGCAGGGGAAGAGGCGCTGCATCGGCCTACTAGTGGACGGGGAGGTGGCGGAGCCGGTGGTCGACCGCGTGAGACAGTCGGCACGGAAAGCCAAGCAAGGAGTCAAAACAAAACCGTTCAAGATCGCCTGGGGCAAGATCCACGTCAGGGTGGACAAGAACGTGGACTCATTCCTCAGGAAGTGGGACAGGTACAGGGACAGGAAGCTCGACTACATGACCAAACGCGACGCGGAGCTAACCAAGAGGGCAAATAGTCCGGGGAAGGATAGCAAGGACACGGACCTGGACTACGAACCTGAGGAGGAACCAATCCCGGAGGAGAAGGACGCAACGGAGACGCAGCCGCAGCCGCATGAGAAGGAGGCAAGACCGGCTCCAACCCCGGCCAACGAGTAAACCACAAACAACAATTCAGTCGAGAAGCACAAACTATACGTGCTTCTCTGAGGGAGACAGGAAGGGACCGGGAACTAAATCTGGAGATACTCGAGATACTGTAAACTAATATTACAAATACTACACTGTACTAAACGGACAAGAAGACAACAAATATAAACTAAGGATAATTGTTAACATCCGTCTACAACTAAATTACGGTGCCTAAAGGGTGGAACGTCACTCTACCTTTGGCCGCTGCGTTCGCCTTCCGGCTCCGTCGCTCTTTTGTTCTTTTATCGTCTTATATCAAACCTGTTCTTAATTCATCATCACTATCATCCAACCATAAATATGACAACCAGTGTCAACTTCTGCTGCCTCAACCTCCACAAATCCCAATTGCCAGTTCCAGACCTCTTACAACGCCTCGAGGATTCGATATTTTCCGTGGGCTTCATACAGGAGTTCCACTACTACGGGGGGAAAATAACGGGACTTGGCAGCTACGGAGCAACTAGGGTAAGGCCGGGTGCAAGGGCCGCCATAATCTACTCGCCAAAACTCACTATCACGCCGGTGGATCACCTATCGTCCGGGGACGTGGCAGTCGCACTCTGGAAACCAGACACCAGGAGGCAGGTACTCCTGGTCTCGGTCTACCTCGATGGCAAAGAAGACATAGCAACACAAATCCAAACGCTCAACTCTATCTACAACCAGGCGAAATCCAACCGACAAGATATAATCATCGCAGGCGACTTCAACGCCCACTCGTGGGCGTGGGGATCGAAAAGGGAAGATGACAGGGGGAGAGCCCTGTGCGGCTGGCTAGCAGACAAGGAACTAACAATACAAAACAACGACGGAACCCCCACATGGTCCAACAAACGCTCAGCAAGTGTCCTCGACCTCGCCATCACCTCGGACCTACTAACAAACGAGATAAAGGACAAGAGGATCATCAAAACACTGAGCGATCACAGACTATTAACGTGGACACTACCATTGTCCATGGAACGGGTCATGGTCAGATGCCTCAAGAGGGCTGACTGGGAAAAATTCTGGAAACATCTGGTAGAAAGTGTCTGGGATCACCCGGACATATGGACAGAACAAACTATCGAAGAAGAGGCGGTGAAACTGGCAAAACTAATAATTGCGGCCTTCAACCGCTGCTGTCCACTACGACCACTAACAATCGGGAAGAAGACAATGTCCTGGTTCGACGAGGAATGCAGGGAGTCGAGAAGAGCGGTCAGAAGGGCCGAAAAGTCCTACAAACTCCAGGGGGGCGAAGCCAAAGTTGGGTACCAAGAAGCAAAGAGAGCCCACCTAAAACTAATAAAGCTCAAGAAACGAGAACTCTGGCACGAGACCTTGGGTGACATCGACACCTTTGAGGACGCGGCCAAACTAATCAAGATCCTAAATAACCAAACGGACAAAGGGCTCTCGCTACTGGGGAAAGACACAAACCCGGAGACCACCATAAACTCACTCTTCGACAGGCACTTCCCAGGTTCAAAGGAAAACATCGTAGGTGGAACAAACATCAATGGGTCGATAAAACAAAAATCATCTAAACCCAAGGGAAGACACAAAATCATCCCACACCTACTACTGGGAAAACAGTTTAAGTTCTGCAACGACACTACGGTAAAACTTGCACTCGACTCGTTTGGCCCAACCAAAACCCCAGGGAAAGACGGTATAAAACCTATACTACTGCAGAACTCCCCGCCCAACATCATCAGCCGCCTCACAATGATATTCAAGGCATCCTTACATTTGGGCTATGTCCCAACAACGTGGCGATACAGCAAGGTGATCTTCCTGCCGAAACCTGGAAAGGATGACTACTCGGACCCAGGATCATACCGACCCATCTCGCTGACATCATTCGTCTTCAAAACGCTGGAGAGGGTAACCCTCTGGCAGCTGGAAAGCACGTACTTTGTAAGGAACCCAAACCACCCACGGCAGCACGCCTTCCGGATGAACCGAGGATGCGACTCTGCATTGTCCAGCCTACGAGACTACATCGAGGCGGGAATAGAGAGGGGACAGATGGTACTAGCGGTGATGGTAGACATCTCCGGGGCCTTCGACTGCGTGAAGCACGACGACGTCAGGGGATTTCTGCTGAAAAAGGGCCTACCTTACTGGTTCGCCAATTGGTATGCATTCTACCTGGGAAACCGCCTGATCGAGATCACCCTTAACGGAGTCACACTCATAAGGATAACGGACACTGGGTCGCCCCAAGGAGGCGTACTCAGCCCAAGATTCTGGAACCTAACTATGGACGATGCACTACACTTAATGAACTGTCTACCCATAACAATGTTCGCATTTGCGGACGATGGCACCCTAACAATAACAGGGGTGGACATACAGTCCATGATAGACATCATGCAGAGAGCGGTGAACCACCTGATCAGATGGGGGAAATCATGCGGCCTGGCATTTAACCCAAAGAAGACCGAGTGCATGATCTTCGGTGGCCCAAAGAAACCACAAATCCGGAATCACCTCAGGGTCCACGGACGCAAAATCAAACCAAGCAAAACCGTAAAGGTGCTAGGCGTTCACTTCGACCCAAAGCTCTCATTTGTCCACCACATGGTCAAGAAATCCGAGAAGGCGTTGAAGCTCTTATTCAAACTGAAGACCACGGTGGGATCGGCGTGGGGCCTCAAGCCCAAGATCTACCGATGGGCGTACACCAATATTGTCCAGCCAGCAATCACGTACGCAGCGGTAGTCTGGCTACCCGGGAACGAGGACAAACTGGTGAGGATATTCAAACAAGTCCACCGTCTCGCACTGGAAGGCATCAACCCGATACTAAAGGGCACTCCAACTGCAGCACTGGAACTCATCCACTGTATTGCCCCCCTCGATCTGGAGGCGTCCAGGCTTGCGATGAACTCGTGGAGCAGGATGCGTGACGCTTACCCACGAACCTGGGACCAGACCACAAGGTCGGGCAAAAAGGGTGGACACAGAACCTACTGGGAATCGAAGATGGGAAAGTCCCTCCCTGAGGCAACTAGGATGGAACTGGACAGGGATAGCCGAAGAATCATAAACACCAACTTCACTCCCGCGGACAACCCACTCAAAGACAATCAAGTGACGGCATACGGGGACGGGTCAAGGATGCGGCACCACACCGGATGTGCGATCAAAATCACTGGAGGAGGTGAAGATCAAGAACGGTCACTCCACCTGGGCCCAGTCGCGTCAGTCCTACAAGCTGAACTCACGGCCATCGGAGAAGCGGCCAAGGACCTCATTGCTGCAAACAAAAAGGGCGGAGACATCCAGTTCGTCACCGACTCGCTAAGCACCATCCAGACCCTGATCAGAACTAAGATGACCTCCAAGGTGGCCTACGAGACCAAACAAGCCCTGAACTACCTAGGCACTCGCAACACTGTCACACTGAGATGGGTCAGGGCACACTCCGGGGAGGAGGGAAACGAGGTTGCGGACCTACTCGCAAAGGAGGGCGCAGACCCCCGAGCAGACGAAGCAAAAGGAATACCTCTAGCCTACAGTACCATCACCACACACACTCGGGAGACCCACGAGGAAGGCTGGGCGACTCGTTTCCTATCAGACGAGAGGTTCCGGCAGACAAAAAACTGGATCACTAAGCCAAACAAGGGTCTAACACGGGCAATCTACGACCTAGGGAGAGAAGAAGGTGGGCTGGTAGTGCAACTAATCACAGGCTTCAACCGACTCCGTTACCACGAATGGAACAAGGACAACATGTTGGATAAGTCATGTAGACTCTGCGGCGCAGACACGGAAGACGCTGCACATCTACTAAACAACTGTCCGGGGACGCGTGCCTGTCTGGCAACTATCCATAATAAGGACAGACCTTCACAGGACAAGAACCTCCATCTACTGCCCCACATAGCACTCTTAGACCCGATTGCCAGGTTGCTCCGGAAGGAAGAAGACGAAAACACTGAGGACCAGTAGAAGACTGAACAATAATTGTCATGTACCATATCTCATCATCATTTGCAAAGCTGATAGTAACCGCGAAATTAATTGAAAAATATTAAACGCTATAAGGTTATAATAAACAAACAAACAAACAACAAAAGTCATCATTTAAATGGCAATATATGTTGTATTTAATGTTGGCTAATAATATGCACAAATAAAGGTGTAATTTGATCCGGAATAATATTGTTCTGATCTTTTACAGCTCATGTAAATCTCCTCTCTAATCTGAATGAATATGTGAAGAACAAATGTGGCATTTACATTCCTGAGTTTAAAGACTTGGAAACTCCTGTGAAGGCTCGGTAACAAAAAAGTGTTTAATGGAAATATTACTTGTATTAATTTAATCCCTCCCAAGCATATACATAAATATATCTCAATAATTATTATGTTGACATAATTGATGTTCTCAATATTTTCATAACGATAAAAGTACCTGACCTGTTATACTGTTAAGTGTTAAGTATATCTTTTATTCATTTTTAGTTCCAAAGTGGATCCAATTTGTGCCAATCTCCTTCTTGATCGAGAACAGATTCAAGAAAAGGCAATGACGGCAAATGAGAGAAAATGGAATATTATAATGAAGAACAAAACAACTGTGAAGTAAATGTGTTTAAGGAAGCCATTGTCCACCAAACTATACTATATTAGAACTTGTTGAATAAAGTTGTAGTAAAATGTATTGTGCCCCCAATTCTTCTAAATATCAATAGCAATAGGTAGCTACCAGACATATACTGGATGGCCTAGTACATAAACAGTACATAAGGACTGATTTCTAACCCTAAACCCAGTAAGCCAATATTATGATTAAGCAAATCCGTGTGCAAATCCGTGTGCTCTCCGCCTCCTCCTCGACCCTGAGAATCAAATGCCCAAGTATCATGGAGGTTGCTCTATGATGGGAGGTTGAACAGGAGGTAAGATGGGAGGCGATTCCTCCAGAATGATGGGTGGACCTGGCATGAGGATCATGGCCAAGCTCATGAAAGGATTCAAGGACATGATGAGAAATAAGTGGTGTATGATATTAATATTGTTAAATAAAGGTGATCAGGATGAATACATTATCTACAGGGTGTTTCATAATTCATGTGGCGATTAAGAATGTTAATAGCTCACTCATACTGCACTTGAGAACTTTCTTTATGAAGTAAAGATATAAAATTTAGAGTGGGAAATTTTATATTCACTACTTTTTGCACCCATTGTGTTTACCATATCTTGATACCACTGTGCTGAATTTGACGCCAAAATCATGCATTTCAGTACTTAAATTACTAAAATGATAGTGTTTGTCTGATGGGAAGGCCTACAGCTTCCATTTAAACACCCAATATGGGCTGTAATTGACATTTCCGGCTATTAACATTGTTTAATATCATGTATAATACCTTTTTTAGACATGTTCTGCACAAAATACCTGTGTTAGACTACTTTGCAGCCCTAAAAGGTGGCAAAACATATCTTTTTCTTGAAGAAAATGTCTTTTTATGGACTTATATAACTAAAAATTATTCAAAATTTTATTCCGACTTATAATTCTAGTTATTAGGAGTACTGCTAACCAAATATTTTATCATATGTAGGTCTTTAACCCTGGTCATGAATGTTTTCCCATTTTGATAATCACTTGCCATTTCCAGAGATAAATCTACCACAAAAATGATCCTTACCTTTGACACACCTGAATTATAATATGGTCCATAAGAACAACTATTTTAAAGGCTTCATATAAAATTTCCCACTATTTTCTTTACTTTTCTACTTCATAGGTATCTTTGTAATGCAAGCCATTTAGGAGATATTCAACTTTGTAATCGCTACATGAATTATGAAACACCCTGTAGAAATTTCCTTATGAAGTATTATGCATTTCATATTTTATAAGCATGAGCACTAGCACTCCAATTATGCTGTTGTCTTAAACAATATATATAAAATTAAACACTGTACGTTCTTAAACGCTTTAATTAGGCACAGTAGTCTCACTATAAGGACACATATCATCCTGATTGTCGCGCTTTAAGATGTTTTTCTCCTTCTAAAACCGGAAGCCGGTTTGTTGAAATATAATACGAAAAAAGTTGTTAGATAAGAATTGTGTTATTTCTCCTCCTAAAATGGCAACTCGGTTGTTAACTAATTTGTTGGATGCGTTTTGTTATGACGTAAGAAATGTTCTAAGGACATGCCAAACTGGATGATGTCATTACTAAATACTACCTAATTTGTCCTAATAACATGAATTCTTACATTGTAGTAATTAAGGCACTTATTTAATCGATAGAAGACAACCGAAATGGATTGAGTTGTACCATTTTCCCAATTTGTACATACCAAGGTGGTACTACCAGAAATTTCATAATTTAGAGGCCTAATTAAGTGCTCAGTCTCTCTCTCCCTCTCTCTCTCACTCTCTCTTCCTTCTCACTCGTGTAATCTTCATTTTCCTGCTCGGAGGAAATCGAACAAGTGACATATCGGAAACTGAAGAAAAGTCGGAGAAGGGGGAGAAAAAGCTGAACTCCTACAAGTGTCAAGTTAATTTGTGCAGTTGCATTGCTGGTAAATATTATATAAAACATGTTTAACTCTTAGAGCCCACTTAAATGACTGTGTGGCTTTGTTAGCAGACCTTCTTTGAGTTAACAAATCTTATTCGCCTAAAATATTTGCAAATAATGCAAACTTACCTGTCTGTTTTATTGGAGAGTTGCAACTAAAAAAGTTTAAATATATTTATGTCATAAAGTAACGATGGGCTCGAAATCACACTCCTCAGCCACCATTTTATTCTTAGACAAGAAAAAAAGGGTGATGTAACATCCTCAATACGATCGGAACAAACCGTTATTACAGGGAAAGAAAACGAACCGTGATTGTGAGCGATGCGTTTAACAAGGAAAAGAACCTTTTCTCCATTTAGGAACAATAGGAAATGAGCGGACGTGTACTATTATTAGATAGACTTTTATGCCGCGTACGTGGAAGCAGAGTGGTGGAAGACACTGAATTGATATCAATGGGAAAATATGTATTTCATTATTTGCTATTCAGTTGAATGCACTGTTAGAGTCTGACAGAGTTTTTGTATATATTTTTGCCAATATAATAGATTGAAGGTGTATTATATATATATTAAGCTAATTATACACTATTTTAGTTACCTGCCTAATGTATGACACTTATACGACTGCTTATACACCTTGAGCCCCGAATGATATTATAATTAAACGTTAAACAAAAATGCTAGAGCATTAAGTATATTCTAGCAAAATTTGCTAGCTCTATCACTCATTTGGCAAAGGATTATGTCTAAAAATAAGGAAGACAGTTTCATTTCTCTGATTCAATTAAGTGTGGGAGGTTTGATGTGAGAGTTAGTGTAATGTTATGATACATGACATGATGGAAATAGACAATAAACGGCAATAAACATAAATGGGTAACAACAAATGCAGCCTCCAAAACATATGCTCTGAGACTGAATATGTTTTATGTGGATCTTCAATGTCTGCATATAGGCAGACTGAGTATTGTTACTAAATTAAGTTTAAACAATCCATTAAGATGAGAGATTAAATAATCTTATGAACGTCGAAACAGTCGTATTTACAAGTTATTATCAATATTTTAAGGTTTAATGCTTATTTTAAAGTATACTATAATTCCATGCTTCTTCTCATCTCATTAGGACACAAAGCCAGTGCCAATTTCAGCCGCATCCCAATTGATTGCGGTTTTTATTATTATTATTGTTATCATTTTCAAGTGCGGAATTGGAACAGACGCAAAAAAGATTTCGTGGGAAGAAGAAGAAAATGGGAGATATAAAAAGAAGAGGATTTCAATGTGATGATATAAGG
Source organism: Tisbe holothuriae (assembly GCA_900659605.1). Taxonomy (NCBI): domain Eukaryota; kingdom Metazoa; phylum Arthropoda; class Copepoda; order Harpacticoida; family Tisbidae; genus Tisbe; species Tisbe holothuriae. The sequence goes on along the minus strand of LR140825.1, from coordinate 182 downwards.
GAGTCCTAGACAGATCTTCTACAAAATTCGATACTACATATACATTTGGGTTTTTTACGTTCTTAACTAATCTCCCTATAATAACGTATCAGATAAGCTCCTATTAGAGCGCAAGCTCGTGGCGGAATGGTTAGCGTGCGAGACTTCCATGCAAGGGGGCCGGGGTTCAAATCCCGGACCCG
>LR140824.1:0-14743 GCA_900659605.1 Tisbe holothuriae | reverse complement strand
TGCCAAAGTCCGGACAGCCTGTCGTGCTGCTTGCCGATGGAGATGGATGAGGTGGACAGCCCTGAGACTGAAGCCCTGAGGCCCTTACTGAACACACTTAAATAAATATAGACATGGATATTTTTACTGTACTTGTTACTGGTCTGATTATATTCTTAGTTCTGATCTTAAATCCACAAAAACTCTCTTTATATAGGGAAATATGTGCCCAATTAGTCATAAGTTTTCCCTAGTATTTTCCAGGAGAAATCACCCATTCTTCTGTCATTACTCATTCATACATGAATCATCATTCTTGAGAACAATCTACTTCGTAGATTCACAGAGGAGAAGGGTCACTAACACACTTTTATTTATGTTTTTTAACAACAATTAAGTACTCAGCGAGATTAAAATTGGCGGTAAATTACTACTTTTAATCTGAATACTGAAGCTGCATTAAAGAGATATAAAACCTATAATGTGATGTACCTACTGTATTATGATATGCACATGACCTGAGAAAAGGGGTAAATATTTATCCCTTTTCTCAGCACATGACCCTATAGCCTACTCTTGTATAGTAGGTTCATGGATATGCAGTATCACACGAATGCAGCACAATACACTTTAGCTTTTTAATTTTATAAATAGTGTTGTTTAATATCCCAAAAACGTCATGTACAACATTAACTGTACTCTGCATCCTTTCAGCTCATACTCGATCGTATAATCCGTTTGTCTCGAGTCGGATATTAATAACATCCTCCTTTTTCGCATCACGTCTTCGTGGCATTTCATTGCAACTTCAGGAAGGCTGCGAAATAATATAACAACCAAGACGACATTCCCATGCGCTTCTTTTTAAATATATTTTATGCAACCCGTTTTAGGCCATTGCCGCACGATAAAAGAAAAAAAAACACTATATTACCTGTTAGTTATTTTTAAAAGTACATTTGCAATGCAGATCACATCAGGATGCTTTAAACTACACAACAGGCTTTCAATTTGAATCTGTCGTGTGGCCACAGGGTTAGAAACCGCGAGATTAGAATAATAATAATGCAGAAGGGTTGTTGTTGGTGATCAGGATGGATGCCAAAATGCAAGATTAATTCCAAGCTCTTCCTTCCTCGCTGGAGATGAAGACGACCTTTCAAGGAGGATTCCTGGAATTATGAATGGTGCATTTTTACAACATTGTTTTAGCATTTGGTTTATGATCAAGCATAAGTCTGGTTACATATAACGAGTAATTCTTATATTTGTTTTATGATAAGATAATCTTAGAAGTTCACTGATTTCCCTTGCAATTTTAGGCAAAGTAATTATTACTATTAATGTACAATGTACAGAGTGTTTTGCTGTTATGTATTGAACGTAAGTATTTGTAATTTGTACCAAGAACGGTATGTGATTTTGTCACTGTAATGTCTTGTCCAACTTGCCTAGAGGAGCTTTAAACGGTTAAGAAATGTCGCTGCAAGCCATGAATATTTCTTACTACCTATATTATGACATTAAGCCTAACAAAAATACTTTGAGCATCAACCCCAATATGTTTTATGCAACAAGCATACAAGTTTAAGTTTTCTGTTTTAATTAGACTGATTTGCACATACTGTGTAGTGTGTACCACTACAGCATAGAAAACCCTTATCACACAGATTGGTTTATTTTTTAAATCCTGCCATCCAGCTTTTGTACCCATTTAACTCAATCAGGAAATGCTTTATAGGCCCTAGCATATAATTAATTCGTTTTAATACACTACTCATTATGAATCGATATTGTTAATGTAATAATAATTGTAGCGGTCTAAACACGTCAAACTTCAATCATCTCTAGACGTGACCGGAACTTCAAATCGACTCGAGCGATTTTGGAGAGGAGGAATTCGGTTGAAAACACAGCCAAACAAAAAGGGACATTATTAATATTTATTAGTCCTAAAACTGACAGTATAGAACATCCACATAGGCTAGAAAATTATACGTGGCACATATTTTGTTTGGCTTCTTTTGCATGTAATTTATCTCATATGTTTAGTTGTTTCTAAAATACATTAATTAATTGTGATATCACTACTTGATAGAACTGGAACTATCTAGATTTATCCTAAACTTGTTTGCCTGGGTTCTAATTCTAACTGCACGCGTGATAAACAATGGGCGATTCAATTTGTGCTTCATATTTAACAACAATAATGTTGTTGTTGTCCTGCGGTGATTAATTGCTGTAAATATGACAATGACTCTGTAACGGATCATCCTCATTTTATGGAGGAGGAGTTCGGTGACCGTTCTGCAGCCCCTCGAATATGAATGAATTAATATCATATATCTCATATATTAAAGTACGAGGAAGCATTCTATAAATGTTGTACTATGTTCTGAAAGTTACATTGCATGAGATTAAAGTAAATAAGAAAATCTAGACTCCTAGATGTCTTTATAAAGACAATTGTTAATACGTGATCCATCGTTTTTTTCTAATTTACAATGCGATCTGCTATCGTTGCAGTCACCAGAAGTTGAAAGATGCTTCATTTTTACATTTTTCTAAGACATGCCTTTTCGGGTGCATGGCACGTCCACAGTGAAAGAGAGAATGGAGAAGAAGAATCTTTAAAGCCTTTTTTATCATGGAATCCCGACTAGAATAGTTAAAACGTCCAAACTACAAAGCTTTACAAGTAAGTCCATCTAGCCCGAATTTCATCTGTGTCTACGAACCAAAGAACCCAAATAGTTATATGTAAAATGCTTAGATTAAATTTACTTTATACATTTGAAGTAGTACTAATACTTTTTGGTTATATCGGAATGTACGTATGTCTGTTCGGGTGCCCCCATGTCGCTCTTCTCTATCTTCGTCCACCTGACGACGCCACTGACGCATCTCCGGCGTCAGAAAATGCGCTTCGTCGTACGCACATCTCAAAGTTAGACCTCAGTCCGAAAGTGCGTCAAGAGGGGTACGTGTGCATTAGAAGAAGAAGAAGATTTTCACAGCATTGTAATAATTTGTGTTGCTCGAATTCTTCCGCATTATTGTGAGAAGAATTGGTGTGTGTGTGAAAAGTGCGACTTTGTGAAGGAGGGGTTAATAATAATAATTGTGGGTTGCTTGTTCCCGTGGCAGTGAACTGTTTACATGGTAAGGACTTTGTTTTATGGTAGCCAAATTGTAACTATTTTCAAGTCATAAAATAATTTTACCAAATCTGGATCAAATCTTATTTTGATTCGTTTTTCCTTCTTGCCAGATGTTTATGTGTAATCATCAGTCTTTTCTTTTCATTCTCTGTGATAGTCTCCGGCTATAATTTCGAGCCTATTTTAATCTCTCCATATGTCTTATGGCAGCATTCTTTATAGGTCGGACTTGAAGGCGACTTATTGCAATTTATTTGAGTCCGCGTCTCTAATGAAGCATATTGATATGGAACTAACATTCAAATACGAATACTCTATTTAGAGCAAGGTCAACCCTTTTCCATGCAATAATTAAGTCGTCATTGCAAGCTGCACTTATTTAACCTGATTAAGTCATAATAATATCGGTGCACCTGTATTTACTTCAATTACAATCGAAAACCTTCAATTACGCTAATCCGACGTTTACACTTATTATGATTATTATATCCTTATTATCGCCGCATCCATTGTCGTCTGTTGGTCGCGTGGAGGAGAAAATGCTTTTTTTTTCAAGAGCAAGGACAAACGAGAAATAACTGAGGAGACCATTAGCGGCTGAGCCCGACAAACTGGACATGATTATAAGCAGTTAGAGTAACAATATCTTATTTTGTAATATTTTACTAGCATTGGTACTACTTATATATACTTAATATTAGTACATTTGAATAATAAAATGGCCTAAATAGGGAAAATATACCGTTACTATTTCATATACAGTCGGGTTCAAGTTGCTTTAACGGTGTACAAATTTCGTTTTTCCACCCTTATAATTCTCGATTACACTTTCATGCATCTGTGTGTCGGACAAAAACATTGACGACGATGCCTGTTGTCAGATGGTTTAAATGGGAAAATATGGTGCCAGGGAATTAATTTTATTTGAGCAACAAATCATGTCACAGAAGTATTTTAAACATGTTGTTGCATTTTAAATCCAAGGCCTTGAGTATATGGACCCTATTTTAATTGCCATATTCATGCTTCTTGACGGTTGCTATTTTTACATCTGATCTACTCATGAGCTCCATTTAAAGACATCGGAGGACAATAATTCATCTTTGATTGCGTGACAGCGGAAGAATCAACCCAAAAACTCCCTTTCACAGAACACAACAAAATTGCTTCTCCTCAAGTTCAAGGCCGGTTTATTTGAGATATGCAGAGCATTATGTAGCAAATAACGAGAATAAATTTGGGTATTTTGATGTGTGTGTGTGCTTATTATTTGTCTCTCAAGGAGATCACATTTTGTAGGAGAAGGATGGTAATCATATATTTTGCAGACTTTTATGTCCTTGGAGTTTGAAGATGGGTATTAGGATCTCTTATGTGTGTCTGGCATTGCTAATGATAATGTATGAGTACAATCAAAATCGCGTGTCTGTCATTGTAACACAAATTTCTTCTTGGGATATTTGGGTACATAATTGTGGTGTTAAAATTCTAGCAACAATATATTTCAAGCTGAAGACAAGGCAACAAACATACTTAAAATTTAGTAATCGTTATTAAACAAATACTATGACGGAACAGTGAGTTTTATGTACTTTTTTATTTGTTCATTACGATAAAGATGAAGTAAACTTTGTAAAATAAACAATTTTAGACTGCTTGTAGAATGCATATAGTATCGTGTTTAGTAGATATAATGGACGTCCACCACTTAGTCCGACTCTTAGTACATATTTAGTCCGAAATTGTGAGTATGGCACTAGTCCGAACAAGGGTTGTCATTAGTCCAAACTAACTAGTACACCAATAGTCCTAATTTACATTCAAGGTAGTCACTAGGTCGAATTGGTGGTATGCACTAGTCCGACTTCATTATGCGGGTAGGCTTTGGTCCGACAGCAGGGTAAGCATAAGTCCGACAACAGGGTAAGCCTAAGCCCGACATAAGTAAGCCTAAGTCCAACAGCAGGATTAGCACAAGTCCAATGGCCAATGGCCAATAAGATAAAAGAATATTTTAGAACATTTCATAATGCACTTTTTACATAGTAAAATTAATATTATTGTGCTTTTGATAACTTAAGCAAATGTAATTTAATGTACTAATTTCTAAAATTAAATAACCACACATGGAAATATATATTAGAATTTAATTACTAACATGCAATACCAGAATCATTAGCAATATTCATAAATGAATAATGAGTTCTGCACACTGTTTATAAACAATTGGTTAATAACAATACTTCCGTAATATTTTGTTAAACCAATGCATATAGTATTGAATTGATAGATCTAATTCATATTTACCAGTATAGTATCACTATACTAATATGGCCCTGTATTCGGTCTAATAAACACCCCCAAGGTAGGTTCGGACTAATGGTATACAACTGTATTCGGACTAGTGAACATCCCTGCACGGATTCGGAATTATGGTATACTACTGTGTTCGGCCTAATGAACACCCTCAGGACAGATTCGGACTAAAGACATACCACCGTGTTCGGACTAGTGGGTACTATGACATATTCGGACTAAATATGTACTTCTGTCGGACTAAATGTGTTGCCTCGATATAATGCGCCAGTGGCAAATGACTCCATTTCAATAGCTGTAGGTGGAAACTCTTTTGCAATATGAGAAGTAAAACATTGTCTCAACTTGACCCTGTCAGGGTGTCAGTCACAAAGCAGTTGTGCAAAACAATGATTTACAGCCTTTAGTAATAAACACGGAACTGAGGAAACTTAGGTCATAAGACAAATGACACACACTGTAAACACAATGTGCATTTAAATGGCCTGTACAAGAGTATGCTCATAAATCAAGCAGATTGCATGCAAATAGTCCCTCTGTTCCTATTTTGGAGGGGAATAATGCACTATTATGGTGATTATTATCATCAAAGGTTTATTGCTCCGAAATGTTCATATCGCAGATGGCCGAAAGGTCTGAGAGACATACACACTATTATGCATTTTTGTTGGATTTGCTTATCTGGTAATAAGTTGTAACCCTTTTTGGATGCAGATTCCATTGTCTCTGAATGGTCTGTCCGGAATATATTTTGGTCTGTCCTTGATTTTGCCGTTATAAGCTCCCTTTTTAGGAGAAGAAGTAAATTCAAAGTCATGAAGGGATTTTATAATATATTTTGGAGAAAATGATGACTTTGGAGGTACAAAAATAGAGATAGAACAGGGGTGCTACAAAATTCATACACACCAAAAGTACACTGAATCACAATTGCTTTGTAAGTACCAGTGCATTCCAGTTTTAAAATATATTAAAATGGATTTAAATGTTGCCATATGATGCAATAACACGCTTATATTGAAGAAATGACCTTCATTCGGACCCCAAAAACAACCCCCTATTCTCCGTTTCATTATTCTCGTGAATCGTGATTTCTATGAAGTGTGTAAACACACTTTTTGTTATGATTAAAAAGAAGTCACGAATGTTGAAAATCGTGGCGGTGAAAACACTGGACAAGCGTGCGATATAAATAAAGGGTGGATGGAATGTGTTTTCGAGCGACTTTGGGAAAGAAATCAGGCTTAAATAGAGAATATGTGCAAAATGTGTTCATGACACTGTGGCTTAAAGCTTTTAAATAAAATGTAAACACTAATAACCAATGTATTAAAGTATTCCTTTTAATTATGCTCTGATGGGGACTAAATATCATTTCTGTTTCTATTGAATAGAGCATTATTTGCCGCCTGGGGCGTTCTTTACCTTCCACAACAATTTGAATTGACTACGACATTTTAAATAGTCTATCCCAAATTCAATAAGGAAGTCTCTTTATGTTTGCATAAAATGTTGTCTCCTTTATAACTCCGCGTACAAAGCCTCATTGATAAATTCGATTTATGATCGATTTCGGTGAATGGTTTAACTTTTTAAAACCAATATGACAACAGCTGATGACTTGCTATTATTATTATACGTAACTGGATCGTGTATAGTGGTGTTTTTGTCACATATTTTGCTCACTAGAGCAGGATTGTTAATTGCGGTATTTTCCTCATAACTTTAGAGTCTATTGATTCATTGGAATTGGAGTAATAAGAGACTTACAGATGGTTTAAATAGGCCATAGGCCTAGCAGTTTAAAAGACAAACCAACAGAACTAGAACTCGATGTATGTAGAGACTCTCACTATATATTTTGCCAAACAAATATATTGTTCTACTACATAAATTCCCTCCAAAATATATGTAATGTGCATGATTCAAAAATGGTAAAATAAATGATAATGTTTCTGATCTATGAGACTTACTTTAAATAGGTATTGACCTCCCGTAATACATTAAAGTATTTCTGAACACGTAATCGCTGGAACACTAATTCAAAGGATGCCAAGTTCATTTCCTTACGTCAGAGCCGTTCCACCCCCAAGAATCTTTCCTCTGCACTTAAAGTTAAGAAGGTGTTTTCCGTATGGTTTATTTTTATTGCTAGGATGCCATAATTTTATGAGTGTGAAGGAAATGAGCAGCAAATAAGGAAGACAATAAATATAATGCAACAATGGGTATAAAACGGCAAAAGATAAATTTTATTGGAATAGGCAAAGTGAGTTAATACGATATTGCAACACCTAGATAATTGAAGACAAATCCAGCCATAGAAATATTTTTAAACAAAGATATACAATGCAATCAGTACATATCAATGAATCGGTTTCAAGTTTAAAATTTTACTGTAATTAAGTATAATTAATGCGTTCCTAAATGTTACATTTTGAACATCCTATCTTGGCAATATTCTTCACAATACCAATCGGAAGTGATTGAATTTTTCGCAACCTTTTCCAACATCCCGAAAACTTTCCCCTACCAAGAAATACTTTTCTTCCGATCGGAGGTTCGACTTTGAACTTAACCTTGTAGGGACGACGGCTTCCAACAAAAAGCATTTAGCATTTATTATTATTATAGTTTTTCTTTCTTTCCATTTTTCCCACCTTTGAAATGTTTTGCCGGAGAAAAAGATTATTTGATTTCTCGACATATGGCTGAGGAGAGTTAACGAGATGTGGCCGACCAAACATGATTAGGAATGATTTTACTCATAAAGACAATAAAATATTAGCAAAAGCTAAAATTGTTAGTATTCCTATATAGAATTATACATGTAATTAAGACATGCATTTAGTACTTATTCATAAAATTGTCTGGTATATATAACATTATCTGGGTTAAACGTACGTAGCCTTCAAAGTCCGTTAGTCATGTTTTGTCTCTGGCTTTCAACCACATTAATATTATAATATAATAGATTAGAATACAATAGACTGTGTGTACCCTGTATTTATAAATTATGCATTATATTTCAGATCCCTATTTTTAGTGGCAAAAATGCAAATTTTGTGTTACATTAAATCGCTCTGAGATTTGCTCCGTTATGCAATAAAAATAGGCCAAGTTTAATGTGCAATTATTTCGTTCCACTTTTGTGAATGCTAATTTATTACTCGGTTTGGTCATTAGCTGCAAAAAAATCATCCACAAAAGTATAGCACTACGTGTAATAAAATAATTTATAATAAATGTAACTATTAACACAGCATGTGCATGCCCTGTTCAACACTAATACAAATAAACAATAATGCATAAACTTACTTTCACAAATATATCCCTTTTTAGACTGCATTTTCCTTAAATCACTCCATCATCATAAAACTGGCTGTTACCCTTGACTTGAGTATTTTCATCCATTTTCGGCAGAGAATGTTTTAAACTTCTTTTGAGGGTCGATTCAATCAAACCAAAATTGGCCTTAAAGAGGAAACAGAGAAGGAGGATAATTTATATTGATGGATTGACCCAGCACTCTATGGGAGTGTATGTATGGAGGAAGCAGAGTTTTTGTAATAAATATGCCTTCATTTTGTGGGAGGCACCTACGGATTTTAAATATATAGTACGAAAAAGCTTCTAATTGCGCTATTAATAGTTAATATAATAATCTCCAGCGTTCAAAAATATCATTTTGGCTATTAACCTTCGCAAAAGTTTTGTCACATTTTCCGTTTACAAGAAATCTGACCCGACTAAATTATAATCACAATAATGAATGACATTTATTTCCTTATTAAGACCTTTTACATTTTTCGTCGGTTCCCAGTTGTATAATCTCTTCAATGAACACATAACATCTGGTCAGCCATTTTTCCTCCATCATCTCTCGCAGTGCAGGGCGCCTTCTTTTAATATATATTTCCCTTTTCATAATTTATAGCCATGCATGCAATGGCAAGGTGAAGTCGAAGAGAGAGAATCGTTATGTAAAAATGACTTGGATAATAAAACGATTAGTCTGGATGGCACGTGCCGCCGTGTTATTGACGGGACAATTTTCTCGAAGGATGTGCTCTACTCGATGATAATATGTGACAAATGTGGATGAGGGCAGATGGTCAAGAATATGTTAGATTGATCATAAGAAATATAAAATCAGGTGGAACCTAGAGTTCCTTAAAAGCATTTTGTGCATTTGTAGCTTTAAAAACCTTCATTGCACTGTCTGTTTTATAGGAAAAAATAAGAAGATGTTTTAAAAACAAATTAAAAAAGTCACATATTAATGGATTTAATTTTCTTTAGCTTCAAAAACCATAATGGTTCAGTAAAAAAATGTGTATTTCAGTATCAATTACACAATGACTAATTTAATTCCCTTAACTTCAGGTTTGACTTCTCCCATCCCATCCACAATGGTTTAACCCCACGGCCATAGTCTCCCCAGCACCCTCTTCCCCATTCCCACACCCTTTTCCCCTAACCCAGCACCCACCTCATTCCCAATATGAGACCTTTGGCCCTAGTGGCCTTCCTAGGCCTGAGCCTCACGACAGTGGTCTCCTCAGAAGGCCTGGGGGACTCAGTTCCGGATCCCTTTGCTGAGCTCAGCTTTGACGAGTATGCCTATCATGATCTCATTGCGGCATTGGAAGGTAAGAGAGTGTTAAATATACTTGAGAATATAATTATGCAATGATCAGATTGGATACACGTTGGGTATACGTATAGTCTACATACTAGCTGAGGCCTGACAGCGATAATTATAGTTTTGTCAAGCACAATTAATTGGCAAAGGGATTGAAACATCTCTAGTATATTTAAATGATGCTTAGTTTTAATTTATTAGGTATGTGATTGAATTAGAGTCTAATAAGCACACGTACTCTCACATATATCCTATCTAAAGTATATATCTAGTTTAAAGTGATTTACTCTTCAGTTCGTTATGATGCAACCTCGTTCAAATCTCTAAAGAATTCGTGATGCGCATGGGAGAATCTATGCGTCTAAAAATACCCGGTTAATGCTCTAAAATGACTCACTTTTGACTCGGCTTTGCATTACATGATTAGGATGTCGTGTGGTTTTCAAATGGGTTCAACTTTGTGCAAAGACTTACGCAAGGAGGATTAATAGTACGAGGAAATATAAAAACTACAGTACTTATATCTTCGTTAACTGTAACACACAGTAATATTTACATTTCATTGGATATATTAAATATCTGAATGTTTTTTTACACATTAATTCTTCGCAGCTCTGACATCTCCTGACATTTGATCGGAAATGGATCGAGGAAATGTTTTCATTTCTTTTCAAATTGTTACTCAAATCTTATTTTCTTCTCAATGCAATCTTTCAATGACTTTTTTGTGTGACTTTTGTTGGATATTTGTTGGTAAAATATGAAAGTGCATTCACCTCTGGCATGATTTTAGAGGTTAATACTAAAACTCCTTGTAAACCTTGTATATATTTTTTCTCCTTATATATTAACCTGAAATGTGCAATGACACATCACAAGTTTTTCAACATAGCATTAGTTGCAATTTGATTCTCTTCCTCGAGGCTGAAAACAAAATATTATTTTGATATCGTATTAGCTTCTAATTCTCCTTCTGTGCCCCGAGTTCGTCTTCTTCTTCCCTTTTCCGGCTTCCTACTTTGTTTTCAACTACAGGGTGGGGTAACTTAATTTATTGTAAATTTATCTCCTAAATATGGATCGACTTAACTTTTAAAATTTACTTCATTAACTTTAATTAAATTGATAAATTTCAAACAAGACCAGCAAGTATCAACCACCCTGTAACACATACGCAATGCTCACGTTTTTGACGCATTATTTTTATTATTATTTTCTTCTTCTTCGGCGTAAGAAAAAAAGAAGATGAAGTAACAAAATCTCTTTGGCAACGAACGAGAAGAGAGAGAGAGAGAGAGAGAGAGAGAGAGAGAGAGAGGAGATTATCCTCCTCCTCCATTTTTAGTCTCAAGTCATTAAAGGTTGGCGCGACAATTGCGATGAAGATGAAGTTGTTGAAGCCTCCTTCCAAAGAAGTTTTTAGTCGTAAGTACTTCCCGAAAGTTGCGGTTTTTGGGCCGGAAGGAAGTACGAATGTGTGCTGTTGCTGTTGGATAATCTTATAATTCTAAGAACACATATAGGGTGGACTCAAATGGATAAAAATGTTTGCTCATTTCTAATACATCCAAAAGTTAAGAACATGTTCATTTTACATGCTCTAAGTTGTATAGAACTTCAAATTGAGGCAGTGCATTTGGGATAATTTACCCATGCCCAAAAGTAAGATTATTTTTCTCTCATGACCTTGACAGTAACGTATAACAACACTTTATGTACTCTCATTTCTTCTCAGGGTTTTTAATTAATCAAGGGTTGAAGCTTCGTTCCTCTTCATTGTTAAGCAGGAACTCAAGGACGTGCCCACAGTACAGTACCCAAAACAATTTAAATCACGACGAGGTTAAAACGGAATTGGCGGGAATGTAAATGAAGAATCGAGTTTACATACTCCAGCTGATGTTTTACATTTTGCGTTTTATCCATATGAATATTCTATACTTATTTAATAGGTTTAGATATTAATCTTAAGATATGATTAATTAATCGCTGTTAATTTTAACACTTCTCTTCCCTTAAAGGAATGAAGAGATAAAACACTTCCAAGTCCTTCAAATCCAATCATTATTCCAATGCAACCTTCAGCACCATAAGAATGGGTCTAATCAGTTCATCAGGAATCTTAACATTGTAAATCAAGTGCTCATAAATGTCTTATTTCCACACCTGTCAACCCTGTGATCAAATCCGAGGACATTTCTTGAATGGAATAGTTTCTTCCATTGTGCTCAAAACGTCTTTCTTTGGAAACCGTTCATCAAAAAGTGAAAATTATTGGGTTTGGCGCTCCAGACCCTTGGGCGGTGAAAAGAAAAGAGAGAAATGCCGGCTTATATTAATAGGACGGTCCTTGTTAAATCTGTATCAGACACAATGGTGTTTGGGCAATGATGTGTACACTGTGATACCATTAATCTTACAAATTGGAGAGAATTTTTATATACATTCTAAGGCGATCAATGATCATATTAGAGTGACTTTCACAAAATCTTTTTAGAAACTTCAAGAAACTAATAAGATTAAGTCATCATATTTGATTAAATAACAAAATCCATTTCTTCTAGACGTTGAAATGTATTTATTCCTATTCGAGTTATTGACACAAACATATTTGTATGACTAACCTCCTCTTATTTACGCAATTCCGATGACCGAAAGGGTTCCTTTTCTAGAAGTCATAAAGCCCGCAAAAATATGCGTGACATTTTCATAGAGAGGGAGAGAGAGGCATCATGGTGTGACCAGAAAAGCGATTGAGGGGGAAATATTTTTCTGCATTATTCAGGGTCAAGTTTGGACTGCGTATAGATTTCTTGCAAAATACGTACGAAAATAATTGAATGCAAAAGCTACTAGCCCGAATATCTAGGCTTCCAATTTTGTAATGTACATACGTGCTGTTAAAATGAGAATACATAAAAGTTGTTTTATTACTAGAAAAGAAAACTCACAATGAATCTTCGTTTCAGCCTCTGAAGACGGCGACCCCTTGATCGCTCAGGAGTCTGTCCAGCACCCCGTCCATGTGGCCGCACCCGCCGGTCTGGCCAACCCCTTTACGCACCAGCAGCAGGGACAAAGGAAGTTGGTGCCTGAGCCGGGATGGATGCCGCTCACAAGTAAGAACATTCCGGCTATATTAAATATTAAATACAGTTCATACACAGTATTATTAACATTGTTAATGCTACAATTATAATCTAGTCAACTTTTACAAGATTGGACCCCAATTTAATGTTTAACTTGTAATCCAATACACCATAATTCCAAGCTATATAATATTTACAGGCGCAGGCGGCGATCTGGTCCCCGAGCCAAGCATCCGGCGCCCTTCTTACGCCACCCTCGCCGCCAAGGCCAACGGCGCTCCCTCCTCCTCCTCGAATCCCCGCCAGCCTCCCATCACCGTCTTCCCCAACGACACCATCGTCATCCACTATGAGACGCTGAGTGAGAATGGAATTGCGCCTGGGCAGGGGGTCAGGAGGGATGAGAGGAATATCGGGCAGGCGGCCATTCCGGGTAAGATAATATATTTGAGGAAAACTTGCTCTTGCCAGATGAGAATTACTTAACATGTTTACTGTATAACACGTTCTAGGCGCTGGCACCCTTGAACAACGTCTCCAGGCCATGATTGACAGCGATTGCCTTAACTTCAACCCAACTCGCCTAATCATTGACCTGCTCAAAAGCCCGCTCAGAGTCCGGACTGAGCTGCTCAACAGGCTGGAGGGCAAGCAGGAGCAGCAGCAGCAGCCAAACAGACAACCCAAGCGTGTACCAACCCAGTCTCAGTCACAACCAACTCCCCTGAATGCTAAGGAAGTGGTCACGAGTCAGTTTTCAAACTTCCCTGGTTTCCAGAGGGTCATTGACGACCAGAAGCCGACACAAGCTCCAAGGAGGGACAACAACAACAACCAGCAGAACAGGCAGCAGCAGAATAGGCAACAACAGAACAGACAGCAGCAGAACAGGCAACCTGAGGTCCTTCAGGGTACCTTCACTAATAACAATGCTGCTGTGAGGAACAATCAGAAAGTTCTGACTAAGGTGCCTGCTAGACAGGCTCCAAGGCCTCAGGCTCCTAGAACGCAACCCCCTAGGACGCAACCACCAAGGACCCAGAGGCCTAGAACTCAAGCACCTATGACTCAGTCTCCTCGCACTCAGCCACCCAAACAACAGCAGCAGCTCAATGTAAGAGCATCCCAGCCCAGGAGCCAGCAGCCACCTGTTACCAACCCACCTGTTATCATCCAGACTTTCCAGCCTCCCGCTGGCCGGCAACAACAGCAGGAAGTCACTTCCAGACCTCCTGGAACTGCTTTCACTATTGAGAAGTTCTTGGAAAGGTATCCTGAGGTTAGGAGGGTAAGCTCTAGATTCGGAGAGAACAAGGTTGGAGCTGTGGGTGGTCTAAATGCCAATACACAGGATGATGTACAGAAGATCCAGACTACCAGGCCACCTAAGCAGACCCAGAGGAACAATAACAGAAACAACAGGAATAATAATAACAACAACAGAAATAGTAACAACAACAACAGCAATAACAACAACAACAACAACAAAAACAACAACAACACCAACAGCACCAACAACAGCAGCCGAAACAACAACACCAACACCCGCACCC
>LR140823.1:0-14762 GCA_900659605.1 Tisbe holothuriae | reverse complement strand
AAGTGGTGTAACGGTAACATTCACTGAAATAGATTAACTCCTTTTCTCTTTTACTTCTTATATCCAATGTAATGATGCCAAGAAGTGTAAATAATAGGAAGCCTGAAGGCGAAATTCTACTCGCATTTTTTGCCTCCTCCTCTCCTTCTTCTCTTCCAGTTCGCCCAGAGCAACTTGCTCTTCTGAACTCATTGTGCCAGATCCAATTAAAACAGCAGAGCACTGCCTCAGCTGCTGCTGCTATACACGCTGATTACTATTATTATTATTTCTTATGTTATACAGCATGATGGAGCCCAACTAGCAGGGGCTGCTGCAGAATTTATTTCAATTTCTCTTTGTATTTGATTCTCTATTAAAGCATTGAGACCATTTGAGAGCAGAGATAATGAGGGGAGAGAGTCTGCTACTGGAAGAAGGCAATTTCTTGGAAGACATTAATGACTGATGAAGATGAGCTAATCCAGAAGCTGTTCAAGTTGCAGATGTCAAATAGTCCACTAAATGTATACCAAGTGTTTAAATAGACCGATCGTTTTTGTTGATATTCCTTCACTTCTATCCCGGCCTCTTTGAAAAATGATCCCCTTTTCCAACCTGAAACAAATACAGCCAGCCACACTTTTGGAGCTATAGCTAGCTTTGCTCAAAGCTAGCTCTCATATGATTAATCTTTGCGGAGAACCTTTTTCCTCCTTTTTGTAATACTTACGTCTGGCAAGGTAGACATAGAAAAAGAAAGAAAAAGAGCTCCACTTTGTCATTGCTGAGCATTTTTTGCGCGCATTTAAAGCGACGATCCCGACCAAAAGCTTAACGACTCATTAATAAACTGCAACGTTTTATTAACCTCGTCGTCCACTTGGAAAGTGTTTGAATTGTAGCATTGTTTTTACACGTTTAATGCTCGGCTTTAAGATGACGACGACCGTTGTTTCTCACGCCTTCAACATTGGAGAACCACCGAGCTATTGGAGCATCATCAACGATTGTATGCCAATGGATGCAATGGAGTAGAATATATTGACTTCTTGTCGCTTCCAGGGATCATCTTACGTTGTCTTATGAGCTCTAATTTTTTTCCTGTAAGGTGCTAACTGGCCAGCGAGGTGAGAATTGCCTTTTCTGTTGCAGCATCCATCTCACGAGATGCGAGATCTCATTCTCAGGCTACATTACATAAGACGATAACACACAACGGCGTCGTGCGGCGTCTATTTGCTCATGGTCTAATTTTTAAGCAACATTCTTTACGAGGGGAACAAGAATGCTCTTCTTTTGGCATTTTTCTGCCTATAGTTTTGACTATTTTCCCGCGCTATCGCGTTGACCTCTATGGCCCGGATCGAGCTGAGGGGGGATCTTTGAAAGAAGAAGAAGAAGTCTCATTAAGCCCCAAATTTTATTGTTTGTTCTCCCCTCCATCCGACTTTTATTATCTTTTCCCAAACTGCTTTTGTTCCTGCCTAATCAGATGAGAAAATCTAGTTGGCTTTTAATTTTTAAGACTGGGGCTCTTAAAAGGGGTCACAGAGCTAGAGCGCTTTTCAAGAAAACGTTAAAAGGCATTAAAACAACGACAAAACACATCGTGGCTTTGATCTCGATTTATGCCCATGTTGTTTTCCCCCGAGAGTGTTTATTTGTTTTGAATGGATGGGCAAATGGGAGGAGAGCGATGCCGGTTTATGTCCTCGTTTAAGTCAAACAAATGGGTCCTAACTCTTAGGAGTCTACTTTACATTAGTTACCAAGGATCATTCATGTGACATATATTAATTAATATAAATTTTAATAATCATTAAGAATTATGTATACGTGTTAAAATACGTACTAACAATATACTTACAATACATAAAAATGACCATGGCCATGGTCCAAAGTGTGCAAATCCTTTGTAGCTTTCTTCCTCCTTTTCTCTTTTTTCCAATCAAAGAAGTTTCTAAATCAAGTCATGTAGGAGATTACAATTCTCGCTTTTTAGAGAGAGCAAAAGAAGATTTGGACTCGTGTTGAGACGAAAAGGTTTTGTGTTTAGAAGAGGCTTGAAGCAGGACTCAGCAAGTGACTTAATGGAAACAAAGTCCTATGGATGGTGGAACATATAGCAAAATATATGTATAATTTTATAACTCTTTATTTACGTTTTATGGTCAGCCTCTTCTTAATACTGTACAAATGTGGAAATACGAATATTGGTCTTTTAAGGCTTCCTACGAATCTGCACTTGTAATAATCCCAAACGCACCTTGCACTTTTTTCGAAGTGTCCATTCGCTTCATGTTGGCCATCAAACGCGCTATTTTCTTCCATAACATCATCTTCGTTCCAGTTCAAAATCCAAAAACTGTCTCGATTTCTCAGTGTGAGAATTTCTAGCGTGCACTTTGTACCCTTCTTATAAAACGCCTTTTGTTGCCACCAAACGTTGTGTTAAATACACATATTCTTGATGAATAAAAAGACATCTCTGTAACGGATCGATATGTTTCATTGCTCCATATCGCAGACTCATCAGACATCTCTCATCCTTTGTGTCTCAATCAAGATAGATCCATAGACGAGAACAAAACTTACATCATACATTATATAATTTTATTCTCTTCATAGCTCTGTTTCCCATGTATGCCGTGTAATAATAATATCATGATATGGATCCTTCGCCTTATAAATCTTTTGATAATGCACGATAATATGTCGGTCGCCCAAGGTGATGATGATGAAGAAGAAAGAATAAGGTTTCAATATTCAACCTCCTTTGAGGCGGCCAAAGAAAGAAAGAAAGATGAATCAATCTGTCGTCGTTATAGATATTTTTCAAAGAGTCATTCTTTGCACAGTGGCTATATATTGGGTATTTAATTATATAATCTATGTATCAAGTCTAACCTTTTACATATTCAATTTAAAGTAACATGTCTGAGTAATATAGTAGAAGTACCGTTTAATTTAAATAATTCCTGGTCTGGACCCAGTGTGTCCCTGAATGGATTCGCAACGGTCAATCCATCGTCTTCTTCTTCACTTCGGTTTTGGGATCATCTGGTTCTTCCACATATTCAGACATTGGAAACACATCTTCTTCTCTCCAGTGGGTGGCGTATGAATACTTGCCAACTCTAGAAAGTCTTCTTCTTGACTAATAGCGTCGTCCACTTTCTGGGGCACATTTCTCCATTTATATTCAAACGTGGGAAAGGCCAACAATCCGCGATGAAATTCATTTATCAAATTTTCGGTTACGGAGGAGAAAAACACACGCGGGTAAATTAGGATTTGAAATTTTAATTTTTCCTCAAGGGTGGTCGACTGGAGTTGTCGGTCATCAAAGGGATTCAAGTCTCTCCTCAAGCAATTGACTTAATGAAATTCTTCCTCTCGCGGCGATACAAATGATTATTGGGGCAGAAAAAACCGTTCTGTACAGAGATTTGTTTTAGGTATAATGTAGGAGATAATGAGTCTGTTCTTAATGATATGGTAAGGAAAAAGTAATCTAGATGTTGTCTCAGAGTCCTTAAATTAGATCCAGAGCATATTTGTAAACGTATGAGAAATGATGTTGCGAGAGTCAAACAAATATTGGAGCAAAGCCGAAAATATAGATTAGTTTTCGTAAGGAATATAATTTGGAAGCTATTTTTGAGGTCTGAAATTTAAATTAGATTTAGGTCGACGATCTACTTTTGAGTGATGGCGATTTTCAAACTGTTTCAAGATTTCCGTTTTGAGGGCAACAAAACAAACCCAAAACAGAGTTTCACTGACCAGTGATTGTATAGTAATATACGAGCTTAACTGTAAATTGTATTAAAATGCGTCCATATCGACGGCAAAAATAGTCATCCATCACCTTTCTTTATACATTTGAAAGTATCATTTAAATCTGCATTTCTTGCTATTATTGTACTTTGCACTCCTTTCCCAAGTTGAAATACAATTTCCCTTATGCTCTTCTTTCTTCTTATTCTTCCTCATACTTTAAAGCCCGAGGCCTCAAACTGAGGAGCAAACACATAACTATCTGAAATGATGATCGGTTGGGCGACGTTGGAATGCGCTCTATTGAAAACAAAGATTATCAAGAACAACCGAGAGAGGATTATGAGCTGACATGTG
The DNA here is from genome assembly GCA_900659605.1 of Tisbe holothuriae. Lineage (NCBI taxonomy): Eukaryota > Metazoa > Arthropoda > Copepoda > Harpacticoida > Tisbidae > Tisbe > Tisbe holothuriae. The sequence continues at coordinate 10,643 of LR140823.1, read as the reverse complement.
CAATAAAATTGCACTTTAAACCGGTTTAGAACCAGGGTTGCCATTATTAAGGAGACATTATATATAGTAAAATAAGTAATAGACTCTGAAACAGCCCTGAAGTCAACTTGTGCATTTCCTACGAGAGCTTTCCCTGATTCTGCACATTTCATCACGAATTGAGGTTATCTCAGCATCTTTTTAAAGAGGAAATAATATTGACACATTTTATGAGTGCTTTACTTCGGAGAAAAAGGCTTGAATCACTCTGACCCCCATATAAATAAAACTCTACTTTAACAAATATGCACGAGAGTGCTCACACTAAAAATATGAAAGTAAGCTCTCCGTCCTTCTTCTTCTCATTTGAGCTTATTCATGCACAGATAAATGTTGTTTTTGAGGATGCCGCCAAGTCACGACGACATCAAGTGAACGTTTGTCCGACTTCCGAAGAAAAGTGCTTTTGAATGGGGTGTTGCTTTGATCAGGGATGACACTGCATTACATTTGGCATCCCTGAATCGTGTTCTAAGACTTTTTGTAACAAAAGTGGACAAAAACAGGAGCATTTTCTCCATTTGCGGCGTCTACAGAAGCAACACATAAGTGGCATCGTGGTCCGTAATTTTGGTCTAAACACTTCTTCTTCCCGTTAATATGAATGATGCGACAAAACCAACATCCTGACCTTCTGAACATACCAAAAGCTGTTATGAATATCATTATGTTACAACCACCAGCTACAAAACGCCATCTGGCACAGCAGCGATGTGACAACCCCACCTCATAACTTTCTTGGAGTAGAATGGAATCATCCGAGTTATGCGATCCTCCACACGGTCCATATATTTCGCCAGCTATTGTCCTCGCCGCGACAAACCCCAAATGTAGTCTCCAGCACTCTATTATATATGAAGTCACAGCCAAAATATTGTGATCGTTTTACGACCTCCGTTGACTTATTTTCAGTGTATGATATTAACTAGTGTGTGAAGTGTCGCCGTTGCTTTTTATGGGGCTGTGAACACTTTTGGCAGTTTGCACGGATCATTGCGCTTCATAAGGAGGAGGAAAAGTTAAACAGATAATAACAATAATAATAGAGAGTGTGGGGCAGCTGCTGCTGTTGGGGAGTCAGTTTTGCATGGGGTGGAATGTCATTGGTTATGGGCAGGACTATGTTAAATATGTCTTTGTACCCATTTTGAGCATTATTTACGTATCTACCCAAACAATTATTACTTACAGACACAATTGTAATGTTCATACCTCTTCAATGTAGACTATTCTGCATTGCTCTCTACCGGTATTCCTCTCTGAAAAGCAATGATATTGCTGTTTTATGGACTCTGAAACGCTTTGGTATGTCAGACAAGCCCCAAAAAAGAATCATTACGCCCGTTTTGAAAGAAGACGATTCATCTGCTGCCTTTTTCAATCCACAGAGGTGCGAACATTGATTTCGAAACCATACATGGATGGCAAATGCAGATAGTGCTGAATGATGTTTAGTCATGCTCTTCTATGGTCACACTTCTACACGAGCATTTGAGTTCAATGGTGATTTGCTCTGGAGCCAAGTTTTGTAGCATATGATTATGGATTGATTCGAATTGACACGATTGGAATGTTGTGATATTTTGAGATCGTTTTTGGCTCGTGGTATCGAAGCATTCTAAAGTGTCAAAACTAGCGCGCGTACTTTCTTTTTACACTTTTGAATGCGGAAATATATGTGCAACAACAAGGTCGCTATGATAGTTTTGAATAAATTCGTTTTTAATGATTAATGAACGTCGATTTTGTTGATAAAATGATTCCACTCGAGTGCAAAAAAGTCATTTGAATATTATTTTATCCTGATTAATAACAATACCTGGCAGTAGCGGCGTCAGAATCACCCGGAAAAAAATCCTTTTTAATCCACGTTTGACGTATGATTTTAATCATGTCAAAGTGCGTTTAATAAAAAGGTAAATCCTTGCTGCTGTTACCCCTTTTTACACCCAGTGAGCAGAGAAGATTTATCACCTCGGCGGAGGCAACAAGCGAGTTTGTCATGCAGATTAGAAAAATGGAGACACAAAAAAGGAGGTCCATCTGCCGGGAAATTCAAACATTTCTACCTGAATCTAAGAAAAAAACTTCAAAAGGTATCAGAGGTTATCAATCAAAAGGTCTTCTATTCCAATTTTTGTAACGTTTTGAATCCAAGCTCTGATTTTCGGAGCCTTCAATCCATCAAAAGTGATGCTATTTTAAGAGGGGGTCGCACTATCAAATATTGGGGCCTGTTGTTTCTCTCTTATAATATTCATGAAATGGGGCAAAGTGAAAGGAATTACTGGAGCTCAACAAGAGTTCATAAAAAGGTGAATTATATTTTTGATCGATGTAAGGACTCTTTTAACCCCTGGGCGCAGATGCTGCTTCACATCCAACCATTATTTAAATAAAGTCAACCCGTAAAAGCCGCAGAAACAGCAACAAATAATATTAACACTCACAATGATAAAGCTTTTATTCTTGAATGCATAACACTCCACTTATTAAGGGATGCCATCAATTCATAAACATGTCATATTTGCTATACGAATATATCTGCTGGATTTATTTAAGTAGCATCTCCCAGAGCAACCCTAAACTAGTCTAGACAATGACGTTTCAACTCATGTTCTCATTATGAAGGGCTAGAAAAGCTTCTTTCTGAATAATAATAAGTTTACAACAGCAGCTACTTTTCACACACAATGTGTTTGTTAAAATATTCAGCTTGGAGATTTGAATGAATAAATGAAAATACGGCCAGATTGAATTTGATATTTACAATATATCGTTACTTTGACTGATCTGTTTCATTGACGAAAATGGTTTTAAAGATATGCCAATTCATGCATCAGATGTCTTATTTGCTTCCGAGAAAGATCTGTCAGAACTTCCTGGGAGAAAAGTTTAAGGCAACGGCTACATTACTAAAGTACTATAACAGTTCTATAAATACGTCTTAAATTAAAGTCATTGCTGTAGATGCCTTCGAATGCTCAATGACTAGTGATCTATTTCAAGAGGATGACTCGACTGAAAAGATTTATTTAGGAAAATCCGCCAACGAATTATCATAATACCGAAATTTCGTCACATTTGCTTGTCATACTTTATTATTCTAACATGACGAGTAGGGTTGCCGTGTTGATAATAAAAGTCAAGTAATCACAATGTAAATGAAGAAGCTACGTTATTCTGTCGTCCCTTAAAAGTTGTCGCCGTTAATAAAAAGTACATAAAGATGTAGCAACGGCGGCTTAACATATTTGATGCGCTCTAAGCTTAATAGTTACTCTTTTAAAACGACGAAAAACAAGCCAGTCATCTAATTTCCTTGGGAATGAACCCAGCCTTTAAGAGAAAGATGATGACCTTCACTTTTTTAGCACCACAGCTGCCATGTTTTTACATTTTGCACTCATAACGAATAAAGCTCAATTGTTCTGACACGCCCAAGTACAAGTAATACTACTTTATATTGGGAGTCATGATCAATCTGCTGCTGCTGCCTGTGTTAATGGGTCACGCCTTATTGAAAATAGAAAAAGTAACAACATCATTCTAACGCCCATTTTCATTGTGTTATAAAAAGGTTGAGCACAGAAGCTCCGATAAAACAGATGATGTTTTTAATCTTTGGCGGAATATTTGAGATTCTTCTTCTCAAGACGATGAATCAATGAGATATTCGCGGTTCTTCCTCCTTTAAAGGTCTTGCAGACTATTGGGGTTGACCTCCCTCCCAGTTTTCCAATGAATTTCCCAGCGGTTGGCGCGAAAGATTTCTTTTTTTCCATGAAGATGTTTCGATCAAGCTTCATGTGTATGCGCGGGGATTTAAATTCCTGGACGACGGATGCTTTATTGCACAGTGGGATCAGGAAAGGCACAGTGAATACACAATTTGTGTTCCACCTACGTATAAGTTGCAACTATAAATTATAATAATTTGTCCGTTTGGACCCACTGTGCATTGACTAATTTTCGCTGATAGATGTATGAAGCGTATCCAGGAAGAAAGGAAGCCATCCAATCTATTTTCATCGGCTAAGGAATGGCGATCAGGAGATAACTATTTCATCAAACTCCTCTGATTTATTACAAAATGGACTTGAATACTTTTGCATAGAAGATAAAATCAAACTAATATTGGTATGTAAAAATGTACTAAAATTACTGACTGTGAGCCAAATGTCAGTTATATTTACTATAAATCCTTACCAGAGGCTCAATGAAACATCCACGTAAAGTTCTTTCTGTTCCCATATTAAAAGAATTGGCTCCTTAAACTCCGAATCTTCTTCTTTCTTATGCAATCTAGGACCCATCTTGACATAAAACCTGACATCCCGTCCCTAAATAAAAGGTCCCAGGAAATATTTCATGCCATAAAATCTGCTCCCTGTTCTTTTTATACACTCAGCCACAATCAGGCTTTTGATCGTCGTCACACACAATGTGAAATTTAGGGCCATTTAACGTGACTTTTAGCAGGATATATTTCAGGCTAAATAAACTTCCTCTTTGGGTGGCATATCAAGAAGCTCACTTTTTGAAGGAGGAAACGAAGAAGAAGAAGATAATATGAGATAAAAGTTAAATGAAATGTATAAAGGAAGGGTATATTTAGAAAGGAACACTCTTCTACCAAATAAATTATCTCATACATGCCCCTTGTGAATGAAAGTCAATTTTACAGTAACTTCCAGCGTAGCCAAATTAGAAATAACGAAAGTAAGCAATAATATTAAGTTCACTTGACATCATACGGCGGTTTCCCAAACTACACACGTAGTTGATCTGCTATTATTACAAAGCTTACCCAACGCTGTATCTGAGCTTGCTTTCTTCCTTCTCATTTCTCCATGATTTAGTGTCCAAATGCTTCGTAAACGTCTGGTAAAAATTAGCCTTTTATCATCGCAGTGAATTGTATGATTTGGATCTCCCGTCGTGATTCAGCAGCAAAAATATGCCTCGGACACCTACACAGGCAATCATTACACACACCCAAACCCTGAAACGTCCATTGCAAGAGCAGCCTTAACTCATAATTCACCGCAAATAAAGGTAGAGGAATGTGTTGCTCAAAATTTGCATACGTTGCGTTCAAATCTCCTCCACGTGTTGTAATATGATATCTGAAGCGAAGGTATTTTCGATACAATGGAGCGAGAAATCTTCCGTTCAAATTGGATCACCTGCAAAGGACGAATATCGGCGCACGCTGCGGTCGGCGGACCCATTTTACGAGGCTTGAACCCGTTACGACAAGGGTCACGATGATGATATTACAACAAGTTTAATCAGGTCTCGAAAAAGAGCACGAGCGAAATTGAAGCGGAAGCAATTTTTATAACAATATTGGGGATAGCATAGATAACTTGACTTATGTCAATCTAAGACAGTATGAGCACATTGCCCGTTGAAGTTCTCTACGGACTAATCTTGGATTGAATGAGCTTCCCCGTTGCGGCGACGTAATTCCGAATCTTATTTATATCATCATGGAGGACGAGACCCCGAGTTATGGCCATCGAACGTGATCCTATTCCAAGAACAATATCACGAGTTTCACAGATAAAATGGGCTGGAAAATATTCGCCCGCATTTTCTCCTGACCCCCGTTCTCATTTTCTTCCCATAGCCCAGTTATTGTTATGTTGTTGTTGTATATTGGTTGTGGTAATCGCCTCTGACAGCTCAGCTACGGTGAGTTATCGGCACCGACAAGCCCCCGCTTCATAAAGGGGTTAAAACGCACCAGCCTACACATTGTTTCTTTGCATGTAATGTTGCTCTATGATATATAGGGAGTGCCTTCTTGCAGTGTGTGGGAATAGTCTAATTATGACCGAGGGTCGGCTTAGAACCAAGGAGATATTAGAGCACAAGAGCTAAAAGCCTTGCAGAAGTTGCTGAGTTCATAGCATATACATTATGAGTTGTGGTGTAGTTGCAAATGTAAAAAAAGATTCTCTCTCTTTACCCTTTTCTTTTAGAATGTGAGCTCATTGAAAGATTGGCCTCTGAGCTAATTACGTGGGAGAGTTACAAAGAGAAAGGAAGAAGAAACTCTATTGCGAAATGTAATAATCATTTCCATTATTCTGAAAGGAGGCAAAGAATGGGCAACGGTTTCATTCTTCTTCCATTCTTGCTCACAATAGGTCAATGAGATCTCGATCTAGAATTGGAAGAAAGAAAGAGTGAAAACGGCTATTTGCGTCAGGGATTTTTCTCACGCCAGATAGTGAAGGATCTAAGTTGGAAAATATAGAATATGAGTGATTAAACAAGGCTTTGAAGTAACTGCTAATGCTTAAAATATTTACTCATTTTCAGCATCATTGCTCCTCTTCATTTGTAGAGCGTCTGCATATCTCGGCCGCTCCAGCAGATTTTTCCAGCCCTGCCAACAAGGTTCTTAAATCAGCTTTAATTCGGACCAGATTCCTGCTCGCTCTTGTCCAGACATGCATAAGCTACGTGTTTTCAAGACGGAATCAAGCTGAGCTGGGATTGGTTTCTGGAACGAGTTCAATGAGAAAGAAACTCGTTTTAACACTGAGTAAGAATTTGAAACCGGCCCCTGCCTCTCCGCTATGCCAATTTGAGTTTGGAGCTTTAAATAAGAGGAAGAAGAAAGAAGAGGCTTTTGAGCAGCGGCGCTAACGAGCTGGCTTGTGGTTTACGTGAATTTCCGAGCAGCTCTTCTTCTGAGTGTTTCCAACCCGGCCGCAATATTATTATTATTATTAGCAGTATCATCATAATATTGTCAAAACCTCGCACGACTTTTGGCCTTTAAAAACTGAAGAAGCGGCCGCTCTAAAAACGTCGAATACGTTTTCTCTTCTTTTCTCCCATACATATCTTCAAATGAGATAGAAAGAGGACATCCAACATATTGGATATAACCACTTTTAAGGTACGAGGTTCGAATCCCATGTCTAAAGTACAATCAGAACATGGCAAAATAAATCCTCAAGTCGTGCCCCGTTTTTCCCCGTTCGTCTCAGCTCCTCCTCTTTGTTGCAATGCATGCTTTATGGTCTTAACAAGGCACGACTGCAGAAGGATGATTTCCCCTTTCGTTCTCCTTTAACCTCGATTCCCTCGTTCTGGGCCATTCTTCAAAGCTGAGCAATTCGGATCGGCCTCGAAGATGCGGTAATTGCCCGACTCGCTATTTGATGGCGCTTAACCCGGTCAATTGAAGGGTTAAACTTTAAACTAATTCGACAGGTATACGATCATTTTATTCCGTATAAGAACATGAATGCGTACTTGTAAAGGTGCTTCTTCTAATCCAACTCTTTATGTGATCTTCCTCAGTTGTCTGCTTAAAATTCCATATCCTCTTGTCCGCCGTATGTACAATACGAAGCATAAACCAACAAAGACATTGAATAATAAAGCACAAGTAAAACCGCAAAAAGAGTCAATAGTCACTGCTGCCCCTGACTCTTCTTTCCCATTCAAAGCTAGCGCGTTTAAGGGTTATATTACACGGACCATTTTAGGATACGGTTAAGCAGAACATGTCTAATAAGAACTGTGTGTTAGAAGCCTATCTTCAAAGAATTTAGCGTCACTTGTCTAGCTCTAACGTCGTAAAGCATTTAAACCACTTTGAGCATCGTATAATGATATTCTTTTTTGCGAGAAATTTTAAGGGAGAAAAAAACCTTCTTCTTGTGTGGCTTGTGGAATGTTCTTTTGGCGTGCTCTATGAATATAACATATTTTAAAGAAGAAAATTTCCCCCAAACATTTGTTTGGCTTTGCTTTTTTGCATATGTAAAAAGTTTGGGCTTTTTCTATAGATAAGTAAGTGGGTTACTCGTCTAAAAATAGCCCTTTTCTTCTCTCTCAAAAATAGTTCAAAAGGAATCTATAGAAGAAGCTGAAAACAGCAGGAGCGTTTTGCAGCCTCCATTATTTTATAGCGTGTAACCATTTCAACTTTTAAATGGGGGTACCACCGTTCATTACCTTTTCAGTTGATATTTAGACTCCCGATTAATTTCTTCCGCACTTTGGCCCTGCATGGGGTCCATCTGGATATTTGCAAATGGGTTCCATTTGGTCAGACCATGAACTATATCAGAATACACTTTATAGTGCTGTATATGGGTTCATGCGTTGATAAGAGATGCTCTCCGGGCAATTCAAACCCTGCAGGAATATAAAAGAAGATTCCGGTAGTAGAGATTTATTCGGGTAATTTACTGCTTTTGGCCTCAAAAGGTCTCTCTGATGCTTTTAATGGCCATTGTTGCATTGCTACTGTTGTCGTATATTAAAAGATGATTTAACGGTTTGCGCCCACTGTGTGTCGAGGTGTCAAAAGGGAGCAAATCCAAACAGCGAAATGTTTGTTTAAAGGTTTTATAGCTGCTGGAAAGGAAGATGGAGAAAAATGCTACTGTTAACAATCATTGCCGACGCTGTTCTGGATCACAGGCTGACGTGAGCCACATATCTCTCCGCCGTGGATGGAAGCAAAAAACGGTAGCTCTATATTCTATGCGAATTAAAAGTGAAGAGTCACCGGGTCCGGAATCTATAAATATCTAAGAAATCATACCCGCTTCTCTATTAGTATGTAGTGAGGCAAGATGGTGAGCGTCTCAGATTGTATTAAACCGGACCCTAGACTTGGAAGACAACTCATCCGGAATAATAAACCCTTTGCTCAGCTCAATGTCTCATGCTCCAATGGGAAGAAGAAGAAAAAAAAGCTGGACAATTTTCGGCGGCAGTGGCCGCAAGGCAAAGGCTTCATTAACAATAGTTGTCATTTGTTATTATTGGTCTTAATACTTTAGATATAGCGGGTGTAAATGATGCCTTGATGTTTAGAGGCCTAGTAATGTAGAGCTGGAATGAGTATTGAAAAGAAGATGGCGTACAAAAAGTGGTGTAGTAGCAATAAGCGATGACAGTTTAGTGCAGAGTATGAGCTCATTTCCCTTATTTAAAGCCAATCTGGGAGTAGAATTCAGCATTCTATCGTCAACCCTGATCTAGCAAAGGGTGTCATTAAGAAGTTTCAGCCGGTCCAATTGGTAACAAAGCCACGAATAGTGAAAGAAAAAGAGAGAAGAAGAAGAAAGAAAGCCCCAGTTTAAGTATGATTCTTATTTCTCTCTCTCTCGACTCCTCCTTTTCGGACCTTGAGCTGGCTGCAATGACGCGGCGAAATATGGAGCACTGGCAAAAAAGTAGCTATAAACTACGAACTCAACTGCATGTACGTATATCTAATTTACTATATTTGCCCATAAGACGTACTCGTATACCTGTTTATAGGGTCAAGAGATGGTTTTGTTTTCCGTCCCTGCAATTAGCAATCATTAATCAGAAGAGTTCTTTCAAATATGACATGTACCGGTTTTTATTACACATATTGAGTGGTAGCAGCAGTTTGAGAGATGGAGTCGGGAGCAATTAAAGGAACGAGAGGATCTGGGTTGAAGATTTGATGCATTTGTTGCCGATTGGAGCTCGGTTGAGAGTAATTAGTGTAATCATATCAGGGCTGAGAATTGTACAAGAGTCTAATACTGCGAATGAAATATAATACATATTAATGGCAGCCCTGGTATGACCTAAAGGCGCTTGAAGGTAATGATAAAACCTGATTTATTGGGTGACTTAATTGCAGAATTAGACTAATTGCAAGACCCGCTTCATATATTCGGAGATCTGATATCTCTGGTAGCATAAAATACTGTTAAAAAGGGGGCAATTTTGGATTAAACACCGGTCAAGAAATAACGTCCACAATGCCGCTATAAATAACGCCACAAGAAGCCTCTGAGCTGCTGGAATTGCACCCTTCGTTGGCCATCGCCACAGACCTATAACGCCAGTAAATTTGCAGCTCGTTGGCTGACATGGAGGAATTACTGCAAGATTTAGAGCCCTCGAATGATTCTTGTGGGACCTCACAGAGTTATTTTCCCTCTCTGGAAACGACGTTTTAATACATTATGTTATTGTGAGATTGGTCTAAAACGTGCTGCGCTAACGACGTGCGCGGTAGAAGAATGGGGGATTAAGAGGGGCATATACGAACTTAAAACGGTCTACATTATACATGTACAATACCTTTATAACCTCCATTGGCCGTGTATGCGCCTCATTGATATGGTTCCAGTTTTATTGTGGTTTAAAAAGACGGCGGAAATTAATTTGTTCCGAGGTTAAATAGCTCCAGTCTTAATTGATTCTAAAGAGAATTAGATTAATGGAGTTGAGAAGGCAAAGGCGGGTACTTTTTGTGGGGTACCCATTTAAGCGGTTCATCAGACTATGTATTCTGAACAGGAGTATGTCTAAGACAGACCCGAAGGATAGGTTCTAAAATAGTTTAAACCGACCAGGAAGAGCATTCTCGTTCTTTCACCTTTCTTGTATTTGTACCAAAAAGAAGAAGAAGTCGACATTTAGAGTTTGGGTATCTGCGCTTCTTCTCCGGGGCCAGTTTTCCCTTCTCAGGTCTCAAAAGGTCAGAAGGAAGCATCTAAAAGTGGAACTTGGTCGTGCTTTTTTGTCACATTAAACGATATTTAGAATCTGTTTCAGGCTCTTAAAATGGACTTACT